>OMKZ01051368.1:0-16163 GCA_900302535.1 Neoniphon sammara | reverse complement strand
GATTTCCCCGTACGACCTCATGCAAAATTTTCCCACTCTGTCATGGAGCGGCTCCATCAGTCTGCCATCTTTGTCTCAGTTTGACCTCACTGAACTATTCCTCCCTCTGCTTTCTCATTTTGTCTCGGCTGTGTCCCTCTCTCTCTCTCTCTCTCTCCATCCTCCCTCTCTATGCTCTTTCAAATCTTTTCTCTGTCAGTGTGTTTTTCTCTCTCTCTTATCTCTCTCTCCCTCCTCCTCTTTCTCTTCTCCTCTCTCCATCATTTAGTAGAAATCTGTGGGCGCCCGCCTGCCTAGCCGTCGTGAAAAAATGTAGCTAGCTCCAGTTAAACCGGAGCTATAAAATATTGCCCAGTGAAAAAAATCATTGTGCAGATGGCCTTATGCCATATCTCACAGCTCAGCATTGATTAGAGATGAAATCTGGCACCATCTCAGTGCACTCCAGCACTTGCTAGACAACTACAAAGAGCTACTCCACTGGAATTAACTCGACTTCGGCGACTGTGCGTGTAGTTTCTTAAGACTAGGGTCTTAGTGGGGTTTAGTGCTCAGTGTGTGTTCCAGATAGCACTTTATACGAGCACTATGTGAGCCAAAGAGGATGTTGCTGCTGAGTGGTGCTCAATCTCTGTGTACTATAGCATAAGTATACATAACAGCATACACTAAGAGTTTGATAGGGATCTTACAGTGGGGAAGCACATAATCTATGGTATGTCTGGTGGAGATAGTGTTTTTCTCCAGTACAGCTGAGTTTTAGATTTCTGCAGAGGATTAAATTGGTATTCAGTGTGAACACTACACAGCCTTACTGGGGTGTAGTACTCCATGATGGGGTAGTGCAGCTTCTTTCCCTTGGTAGTGCGGCCGGTTAGAAAACATGTCTGGCAGATGTCCACATTGAACTGCTTCAAACTGCGATACCTGTCAAGATCAATATGACAGAGAGGATAAACTGATGCTTGTACGAGAAACGGTCAGATCAGAGGGGAGTGTGTGTGTGCCGGTGTGCAGAATAGAGAGGTGGGTGGGTATGGTATCTATATGTGTGTGTGTGTGTTTGTAAACACTTTCCATACTGTTGTGCTCTGGAGGGTTGGGCAGGCTTCTTCAAAAATGTATTACCATTATTCCTGCTACCAGCTACCTCATCAAAATTCTATCAGAACATAATCTAAGGGATTACTCAGTGATATGTTTCAGTTACTTGCAGATTATGTTGCTATATTTGATTTATTGAATGTACAGATAAAAAAGTGAAATATATGACAAAGTTCAAGAAATATATTTCAAGTTTGCATGTGAATACAAATTTTCTTCTCTGCCACATTGGAAAAAGATTTAAAACACCTTGGACTAGTGGCCTAAATTTTTGCTTTCATTTTAAAAGTGAGAAGTAATCCCGTAATTACTCATAAATGCGTAATATGAATTCATATTTGTTTTTTGGGTAATGTAACAGAACTATTTTTGGTATGTAAAATACACAGCACCATTACCCCAAATGTGGCTCCATTTAATCTTATTTGCATTAAACTTGTAAGATTTCACCCTGTGTTGCACAGCCTCTTAATGCTGTAATCCATACCTTTTTACTTTAATTCACACATTTCTGTTGGTTCAATATGTTTGTAAGGCCCTCTTTTGCTATATTATGTATATTAATGTTTTTTTTTAATTCATTTATTTGCTGTTGAAACAAATCAATTTCCCTAAGGCTATCAGTGAAATTTCATCTCTTCTCATCTGACCTTTGTGTATGTATGTATATATAAAATGTGCCTGCATGGACATGCACCTCGACATGCAGGCCTACCTGAAACCCTTGATGGGACACTGTTTGCAAACGTGGCACTTGGCCTGGTGCTTGGCAGACTCTGCAGCGGCCACACGGTGGAGGACAGGCAGCCACACCATCGACTGGGGCTCCAGGCTCATCCACTCCAGGAAGTGGGACACCTCAATGGCAGGCTTCCCTGGAGCCTGGGGAGAGAAGTTTGGAGGGAGAGAGAAAAGGAAGGACTGGAGACTGTAAACAATCCAAATATAGACCACGAGCCGGGCAGGTACATACAGTAATGAGAGGAGAAGGTGCGCTTCCTTTTCAAGGCTGCCAGTTGTACTGTGGTCTTACAGTGAGCTGTTTAAAAAAAAAAAAAAACATTCAAAGAGAATGCAAAAGGAGGGAGAAGGAAAGAGAGGGTGGAAGGAGGGACATGTACTGTACTGTGGGGGTTGTTAAATAGTGAATAGTGGGAACATGCTTCAAATATATTTCACCTTTACAGCAACCTTGGAAGTGTAAAACAATAAAAAACATTAAAACAACTGCCATAAACAGAGCAGACATAATTTCTGTGAGCCCCTGGGTGTACATGTGTGTTTGTGCATGTGTGTGTGTGTGTGTGTGTGTGTGTGTGTGTGTGTGTGTGTATGAGTGCATGCATGAATCTGTGTGTGAGTGTGTGTATGCACATGCATTCAGTCTAGTTTTCTGAGACAACCTGTTGAGAATTCCAGAAACTGGGATAAAAGGAAGTCAACCTAATAAAGGAATGACTCGCCAAGCGCTGAAAATCCGTAATGTGCTAAATTCTCATTAAGTCTGCATCAGAGATGCATTAAGAGGTTGATTTCCCCGGGGCTTCCTCCACTGCTCAAGCAGAGCAGCATAATAAATGTGTGTGCGTGTGTGCATGTGTGTGTGCACATTGCACACATTGCTCACACGGTCTGTGAGGTGTACAGGCGTGTACAGTCTCTAGGGATGAGGAAGCTGCTCTCTGGCTGAGTAGCTAGCTTTGGTCCATGTGGGGGGCCAGATAACAACCTCTAGCATACTGAACACCTGGAACCAACATTGACTATTGCAAATACATCACCATATCACAAGTCAACACACTGAGCAGATGGAACGCTTTAATGCTCTTTGGAAAACTAGAGCAATAAACTTTCCAGTTAGTCATCAAAACTTGCTCATCCTATGTACGCTAAACCATGATTTAACTGTAATGCCCTTGCTGAAACACATGTTCACAATCCAAGCGCAGCACTTCTCAAAAAGCATGAAAATGTGTGAACATATGTGAATACTACTGGAGCATTTTCAGCACTCTGGGTTACATTATAACAACCTCTCCATATGCTAAGAGCATTCTGCAAGAACACATTGCTCTGAAACATTAACATATCCCCCCTCACTCTGTCTGTTTCCACAGTCAAGACGGTCATCTGCTCCTCTGTCAGCAGACCCTAAAAGTAGATGCTTGTGTGAGGTGCCAGTGAATGCCAACCCCACATCTCCACAACCAAATTCATTCATTACCAAGCCAAGTGATAAATGGGCAAATATGTCACCTTCCAATTGGCATTACATGGATATTTCATCTACAAGTAAAAAGGCTCGACATGGAGCAAATGGAGAAAGGAAGTGATTTTAATCATCCGTAACTGATATTGCAAGCGTGGACTAGAATAGAGTGTGTTTAATTAACAACTGCTTAGAAAATGAGGGAATTAAAAGGTTTTGGATAGGCCACCTTCCAAAAAGCTGTGGTCTGCTCCTAACAACCCCGTAATTATCTAGTCTCCTCCACTGAATGTCATGAGCCACAGTTCCTGCAACCTGAGCAACTGGCTGCAAAACCCAAAAAGACAGCCGCATTCAGCACCAGCAATCAAGGGAAAGTGGAATTAATTCATGGTTTGTGTCACATCTCCTTATTAGCTATAGTTCTGCTGTGACCTGGGTTCATCATATCAGTATTCTGATCATCTGGTTATATTCTTAAATCAACTTTTCCATTTTCAGTGTGTACAAAACCTATATGGATGGTAATGTCGTGCATTATCTACCACTGACTCTATTTTATGCACATTAAAAGCAACGTCTCTGCAATATTAATGTGATGTAATGCCTGCATCTATGTAGGGCAAGATTTTGAATGTAAGCGCAATGGGTGGGGCTTTATTAGGAAGGACGATAACATGAGCATTAGTCCATTTCCTGAGATGGAGCATTTAAAAACTGTTCCTGAGGGAAACTCATATTCCGCTGTACTCAATAAAATACAATGGTCTGCATCTAGCTAACAGCTTCCTAGTTGGACATCATTATTTTTCTCATGTGCTGCCTTTGATGGAAAGTATCCAGAGGCCAACATTTGCTTTTTGCCCCTCATGTCAACTTCCTGCTTTCAAACTTCTGTTCTTACATCAGTAATATTGTCTTGGCATGAGTGAGTCCTTAATTCTGATTAGCTGGAGAATGTCCATCCTTTTCCTATAAACTAATTAATGCATTAGTAGGTTCTGTGCATTCCATTTCAGCCAGCCCTCAGTATAATCCTTTGAATAAATGGGTTTCCGAGCTGCCTTCAAACCCTTTATGAGAGCAATCAAGCTTTTGACTCAAGCTTTGAAAGTAGCACTGTCAAGTCCTGGTTTGAAAATGTAACTGCACAATCCTGATCAATCTCAAGCTTGCCTCCAATGACACTGTGCCATCCATTTAAAAAGCCCATATGAACTTCACAACTAGAGTAGCTGAATCTTGGTATTAAAAAAATATTGAAATATCTCAAGAACAGCAAGGTAGAGTTAGAACAAGAGATTTGTGTGTGTTAATGCAGTACGTGTCCAATCTGAGAAAGCCCACAGTGCATACTGCACAGCTGGGGAGGAGAGACTTACTAATGTAAACCAGAGGGCTGATCTGCACCCACTGTGCATTGTATATGTGTGCATGTTAGGGGTGTAACGATTCATCTACTACATCGATGTATCGATTTATATTCCTATGATCCAACTAGATCTGTGCTCGGCAAGTTGGCCTTCCAGACAACAGATATCGATCTAACAAAACGCATCTAAAACGCATTGGATTTAAGCACAGCAGACTTTATATGGATGTGTTTTTTTTTTAGCACTTTTAATGATAAAGACGTTAAACATTACTCGATTCAGTCTGCCTGTCTGTGACGTCATCGCCACGCGCCAGCAGAACATAGCATGGCAGAGGAGAACCCGGCAAGCGAGAAATTATCAAGCCACCACTGCGGTCCAGCGTGTGGAAACACTTTGGCTTTTGCAAAGACGGAGATGTTCTAAATAAGTCGCTCGCTGTTTGTAGGATATGTAAAGGTCAAGTAAAATACCACGGCAACACGACAAATCTCTCCAACCACCTGCTAAGGCGCCATGGGATTTCACACAACGCTGACCATCCAGGCACCTCTTGCAGCATTCCCGCTGCAGCAGCAGTGCAAGGTAACGTCAGCTCTGCAGAAGCCTCAGGCCTCGCCAGCATGTCAGAGACTGGGCCAAAACTCAGCTCGGGCGAAAAACATCACGGCAACGATTGCCAAGAATCTAGGAAACTTGCACTGTCTGTCACCTGCACTGTCCAGTATCCAGGTATTTATTTCACAGTCACACTGGTTGAATTTTTGGCTAAAAAGTTACCGAATCGATTTCAAGTCACTGAATCGTTTCGGATCGTATTGTTCTTAATGAACCAATATCGTCCTTGAATCGTATCGGCAACCATGAATCATGATATGAATCGAATAGTTGTTAAAACGAATCGTTACACCCCTAGTGCACGTGCATAGCAAACTCCACACACACACACAAACACACAAACACACAACACACACACACACACACACACACACAGGTGTATGTCTGCAGTTGTGTTGATGCATGACATGCACATGAGTGCCTGTGTCCTCACCATGCGGAAGCAGCTGCGGACGCTGGGCTCCACGTTGCTGCCCCCGAAGGCAGCTACCTCACCCAACTGGCGGGGAATCTGGATGGCTTCATGTAGCAGCAGGCTGAGGTGACGCTGGTCTGTCAAACCTCCAGGACCAGACACCTGACGGAATAAATCTGCAACCACCAAGAAACAAATATACCAATATATGAAACTTGGAATAACAACTCTGTAAATACGCCACTGAGAGTAACAGCATAAACTGTTCACTGCTTTTGTATGCATGAAAAATCAGTTAGTTGCTTGTACATCTCTCTCCACATCTAGCTGCTGAATCAGAGCATTTGCATTCACTGTTACATGTTCTGTGCTTTGTGTAGATGTAAATGAGGAATCTCATTCCAAAACGAGGCATCCATAATTTGGATAATATGACACCTGGTCGTGCAAAATGATTGCTGGTATGAACATAAAACTCATTATTCCATACAATCTACATAACAGACTTTTGTCAACAAAAAAGCTCCAGTTTTGAAGGTGGAATCAGTATTTTGAAATGAGTCATACATTTCAGGCAAGAAGCTTTTCTAAAAATAGAGACGTAATGTTGTGGCCTAAAACTCAACTTTATTGAAATACAGATACAGAGCAAGAATCAGTACTGGCAGCCTGGCTGGTCTACTTGCACATGAAAGAGCTGCATAAGTGGAGTCTTGTCAGTATTTAAATGAGGCCTTCACCAGTGTAGTCGTGACTCTGCCCATCACTGAGAAGACGAATGCTGACAGGCGTGTGAAGGTGCCGCACAATGCCAGTGTAAGAAGCATAGGACACTGTCCCCTCCATCCCTTTATCTCTGAACCCACTCACCCGTCCTGGGAAGACAGTTTGCATTAACATCTGCGAGTTACACACACTCATCTATGTATATAACTGATCATTTATATAAATAGATGAGTCTGTGTACCTCAGTGTGTTTGAGGGGGTGAAACATTTTAAAATGTTCGGACTGAGCTGTTTGATAGAGATGAGTGTTGGGCATGTTTTATGGAGAATCTACTATATGTAGGTGTGCTTGATCTGAAAAATACATTTTGCATTGTTGTAAACATTCTAGTAAATGAAACATATGCACACTAGTGTAAATATATCTAAACTACTGGGGAGACTCTTGCATAAACGGAGCAGACCTGGGTCAAACAGTATTTACATATGTTCTACTTAACCGCAGATTTATTAAACCTTTAGTGGGTACTAAAACATTTCCGGTGTTCAAAGTCAGCAATAAGACTTGTCATTGGTGCAAGACAATCTTCTTGACCAATCAGGGGTTATATCAGTGGTTTTGCACATGCTTAAAGTTTTTGCACATATTAAAGCCTTTAGAAAATTAGGGTGTTTTAGATGGGTAGGGTTCAGTGCTGGGTCTTAACAGTGAACAGGAATTATATTTCTGTTTCATGTCACAAGAGGTGTAACAAATAACCATTTCAATGAAAATTAAAGTTAGCAATGGTAAAAGCTGTTGTTTTTGTTATCATTCCCTCTAATTATCAGATTTAAGTTGAATTTTCTGACCCAGGGAGAAAACTGAGTTTTTCCTGTGTTTGAAGGTAAGAGCATGTAACTGCCAATTTTGACCTCCACCAGCTCTCACTGTAAGTAGGTTGGCGCAAATGCACCAGAATTTGCTGAATATTTTTGTAAACAGTGTTTGACCAATGCCTGGAGGAAGCAAATGGGATCAATCACACAGACAAACTTAAGCCCACCTTAACACAGAAAAAAACAATAAGGCTGATTCACCTCGAGGACCATTACACTGAGTCTGAATCTGTTGCCATTCAGGCTTTATGAGCTGACACAGATGGCGTGCCAAGTGTGAATAAGCCTGGCATGGGTTTGGCAGTGTTGTCTGACAAGTGGTATCCAGCTACATGCTATTCTGGGTCCAACTACACAGTTCCAGTTATCACTCTCCTTTTTACTTATATTAGCAGGCTCTCTTGTAAACTGGGGTTACAGAGAAACAGAAAAAACCCTCCTACTTTGGCTGGGCACCAGTGGAATATTACGTTATGATTGAAAATCAAAAGAGGAGGCAGGGAGCGTCTGAGCTCTTTGATGGTTGTGGGTTGTGAGGACAAATGAAGACAGACTAAGAGAAAGAGAGTGAGTCTGCATGTACGGTATATGGTGCAAGCCATCCTGCTTTTAAGGCCCCTGGTGTACTCTGCAGAAGTAAAAAAAAAAAAAAAAAGCTTTCTCCATTATGGCTGCAGAGTAATTTCCTCCATTAGACTAAGTGGATGTCTTTATGTAACGTTGGCAATCAGTGCCGTTTTGTTTTGGCCCATTGTTTGCAGTTGAAGAGATGCATTAGGCCACATGAGTGAGCAAGCATCACACTCACATTTGTACTTCTCTTGGACGTCTGCATTACACAAGCTCACCAAGCCCATCTTGAAGCTGAGAACACGCATCTTCCCGTTTCGACCACTAGTGAAAAACAACAACAACAACAACAACAAAAGAAACAGTGAGAAGTTGCAAGGTTACAATTTTTGAATGGTGAATTGTGTCTGTATTGTGTCCTAGCTATATATTCACAACTTTGTTGAGCTGGGAGGGACAATGTAGGGAGAAATTACAGTGTGTGGGTCAAGGCAGTATACAGTACAGGTCAGTGCTATAGCGTGAAATTGTATTAGAGAACACAGTAACTACAGTCACAGGGATTTGATAGAGTGTTATGTCCATGGGTATATGACCAGAGGAGCACATATATATCATAATGTCACTTACAAATGCATGCACACACATGACTCATACATGCACACGCACTCACGCCCAAGTATTTTGTCGGGATCAGAAGCACTGTCCCCAGCTGAATAAAAGGTCTGATCACTGGCCATTGGCAAGGCCAGTGAGACACAGGCTGCTGCGCCGTGACCCTCGCCTAAATGGGTCATGTTAGATGTTTCTGGCTGGAGGTGAAAGGGAGAACGGGGAGAGGGAAAGGCCGGGTTTGAGAGGCAAACACACTGGCACAGTGGGAATTTACAGTGCCAACATACTCCAGATTTTACTGCCCAGCTGAACAGCACAGCATTGGCAGAAGACACAGGCTTATCGAAGCTACATCTGAATCATTAAATGAGAAATGAAAAACTCATCAGATAACATCAGATCTATGGAGTATAAAATTTAATCATAGAGTGGGTTCAAATTTCAGAGCTGGGTGGTGAAAAGACCATATGCCTCAAATGGGACGGAAGACAAAGTAGGGATACCGTGCAGCAGCTTTAATTTGCTGCGCGGACGTAACACAAGCAAGCGAAACATTACTCATGCTAAACCATTAGAGTCAGTCTGAGAACATTAGAGTCATACGAAGAAACATGAGAAGTCGTAAAGAGAGCATTACTGTCTTTTCCCTGCTATTAGATTCATAGTTGGAGTGCGCCCAGGAGACCCCGGAAAACACATGGGGAGGACTAGCTGTCAGCACCTTTCACACACACTTTCTGCTGTGTGCCGCATGCCATCTTCAATATGAACCCCAGTGCCGCTCCCCAGGGGACACGTCACTCCTGCACACCCTGCCAGTGTGACACGCCTCTGGAGGAGCTGAGGACACACACATAACACACACACACACAGTGCTACAGTGCACTCAAGCGCACACACGCAAGCGGAAATAAACACATGCACACACACATACACACGCCTCGTTCAGATTCAACGCTACTGTTTATTGGAAAACAAAAAGTAATTACTGAAATTTATGTGGAGGGTAAAGTCTGATTTTCCCTCATTAGCAGCGAGCAGTTAAGAGCCACCAACTAAATTTACAGCTCTCATGGGTTTATTCCTAACCTTGTTCCCAGGCTTTCCCCTCCAGACAGAGAAAGCCTGGAAGTAGATCTTTATTACTGTGGAATACTGGAAGGGGCTATAAAGACCCACCCACTGTCCTCTCATTTGTTTCTCAAAGTGTCTGAATTTGAACAGGAAAGTGCCAATGCT
This sequence comes from Neoniphon sammara, assembly GCA_900302535.1. NCBI lineage: Eukaryota > Metazoa > Chordata > Actinopteri > Holocentriformes > Holocentridae > Neoniphon > Neoniphon sammara. Next base: position 6,415 of record OMKZ01051368.1, on the reverse strand, counting down.
TTGTACAAGTCTTTAAAATAGTATGACTGAATATAACCTCTGAGAGCTCCATATTTCTCCGACAACTGCGTTTTCACCTTCACTCTTTCCCTGAGGACACAGAGTCTGCACGGCGGGTGGAAGAAGAAACAGAAAGGCGAAACTTCTCAAAATTGGATGCAAGGCTAAGCTACTCCTGTGTTTTTGTGTTTGTGATCACTGTATTCTCTTTGGAGGCAGCAAAAGATGGTCAATCAGGAGCGAAGTGGGGGTGATTGTGAATGGACAGAGTGTGAAAGAGGATTTGTTTCTACTGTGTCTCAGAGGGGATGATTGGCCCTCTGCCTGGACTCTGTTATTGGAGCTGTAGCCATGCTGTGGTCCTTTATAGATCCCTGTGCAACAAGGCACTGAACCAATTACACCAATACACAAACAGTGCTGTCCTTGGACTGCATCGAATTGGTTACAATTGCTTTTATGGTAATTGTTTATGTGGGATGAGATTGCAAACAGTAACTATGTATGTAGCTACATGCACTGGGCGTAAGTTTATATGAATGTGCACAGGTTGTGATTTACAGCGTTTTTTACACTCCAAGGTGTTTTCCACTCTGTTGCAATGGCGACTGCTAGCGGGAAAAACATGTCTCTGTCCAGCTTTACCCACCTGTCATACACGTTGAGCAGCCAGTTGAGACACATGTCCACACAGAGGGGGATGTTAACCAGGACGGACCTCTCCTCCTCCAGCCTCTCGTACAGAGCCGTCAGGGCGTGGATCACCTCCACCACATCCATCACATGCTCCACCTGCTGGAGCTCCTGCTCCCGGAAAACCTCCCCTAGGCTGCCCAGCGCCACCAAATCCACTATACACACACACACACACACACACACACACACCAAAAAAAAAACTAATTTGTGAATTCACATGCAATGAGGTACACATACACCTGAGAATGCTGAACTCATCTGTATTCAGCTGGGCAATAGGACATTTTCTGATTACAACCAAGCATAAAGGCTTATGAGCCTACACACACACACACACACACAAAGCAGCATCATCCACCCTCACCAGTGAATGAGAGCATTAGGCGACAGCAGCGCTTATTCACCTTTTTACCCACTTAAGCCCTGCCAGATGTTTCAAGAGGAGTGACACAAATTTGATTTCACTCTTCTAAACTAATTTGAAGACCCATCCCAAGGAGAGGAGTTAAAAGGGTGTCCTCTGATGCTAGGTATAATTGGATAGCCCGATAATGAGGCAGCACACAGAGAGGAGATAGCTGGAGTGTTCTCAGGGTTAGGAGAGAATCACACGAAAATGTATTTCAGATGGGCTCTTATACAGCATTGCTCAATCATTCACAAAGTATGCAGAGGGGAAAGAAACTGAATTCTGCGGTTATTATGGCAGCCTAGCAATTAAAATTTGCAACATATCGAGTAGCAGACCAGAAGAGGGTAAGATAAGAGAGCGGACGAGAGCGAGGCATACAGAGAGGAATCGAGAGTGGGAGGCTTTTCTCAGCTGGTCTAAGCACGCTGAGCTTTTATAGACTGCTGCAGCAGCGAGACAAGACAGGAAGGGAGGGAGAGGGAGATGAGGGAGGCTGCAAGACAAGACAGAGATGGAGATAGACGGGTAAACATGAATACAGACAAGCTTGGAAAAGAATATTGGCTGCCGGTAGTGAAGCCATGGCCATGTGGCTGATTTGGGGTCAGTGAGAGTTAGAGCACAGCAACTCATACAGGAAGGTGAAAGAGATGAGTGGGAGAAAATAATGGAGAGAGTGAGGGAGTAAAATGAGGGTCAAGAAAAAACAGAATGGAAGTGGGAAAAAAAGGTAGTAAAGGAGCAAGAAAATAAACCAAAAGTCGTGTCCCCAAATGGCCACACTTTTATGCCTTATCCATGCGGCACAGTCTAATTGCCTTCCCTTTTGTAAGTCAAATGGACCAATTAATAGCTCTAATTACCCAGCATGACAATGATCCAGGCACTAATGGAAATGAGGGAAAAATCCAGTGGTTGAGTGGCTGCAGCTACTCCTGGGTTGATCAATAGCTTTGATCAACCCAAGAGTGGAGAGGTGGGGATTTTCAATTATATTTCTAAATACTGTAGAGGGGAGTGAAGATTCATTTGACAGCTGGATAAAGAAATCATGCTGTGGCTAATCGCAGTATCTGCTCCCTGAAGACAGCTTATCATATAGGGCGGATGATGGTGGATGATAACAGTTTGTAGCTTAACCACTTATTCTGGAGTTACAGCTATAGACACTGTGGAGGAAATACGTACATCTCAGCGCCTTCTGTACTCTCCGTAGCTTCATGGCTGTTCTGTATGCTGAGAACTTGATGTTGTTCAGATCCGCTAATGGGAGGAAGAGAGATAGAAAGAGATTAGACTAAATGAGAAGATGAGAGAAAACAAACCCCTCCTGCACAACTTTGTCTTACAGCCAAGGCGTTAGACCACCCTATTTGCCCTCCTCCCCTGTTTATCACACCATCGCAAGTCATTAGCACGACTCTGTGTTGTGTGGAGTATACTGCCTTGCTCATATTATCTGTGCATATGTCTATGCACACGCACGTGTGTGCACATCTTGTTGTGCATGTATGTGTCTACAAATGCGTGCAAGCAAGAGCGTGGCTATCTCCTATGCTAGCTCCCTGTGTCAGATCAGATTAACAGTAAGACACATGATGTCGTTTAATCACAATTAATTAAAGCCTAGGCAAAAAGCAATCACAGCGCTGGCAAATTGCACCTCGTAGGTTAATGACAGTGGTGTTGTAGTCCCCGAGGTGTCTGAAATGCAGGGCCCTTAATGAGCTATGTGACGGAGCCTTCAGAGCAGAAGCCCAGTGGGGCCATGTCGCTGCTGCAGCACAGTGGGGGTCTTGGATGAGTGAGCGTGACTGGAAGGATGATTTAATTGTTTCCTTACTCACCCAACGCTTGGTACAACTCCGTCATCTTTGGATGGTCCCAGCACGTTGTCTGGGCCTGATGGCTGGGAGGTAAAAGACAGCACCATGAAATAAGGCAGAGGAGTTTGTGAAGCAAAACAGAGAGGCGGTCCAAATTTGCAGGCCAAGAGATCAAGGTGAAATTGAGAACAAATGAGTTAGAGAGGCAGCAAAGAGAGGCAGATATGGCAAACAGTAGGAGAGAGATCAAAGGCCAGTAAGTGATCGAAAACAAGAAACGAGAGGGGAGGAAGCAGGGTAGTAGTGCAAACGCTGTTTACAAGAGATCTCAGGCCTGTCAAGTGCAGACATATGTCAAACATGATAAAGGAGTCATGTTCAGGCATCAGAGTTCCTGCATCTCAAAACTGTATAACATTACTTCTCTGCTGGAGACACATTGCCAGTAACAGGCTTCACAGACTGACACCACATGAACGCATCATTAAAATCCCTCCCCACATATACACAAACTTACAAGCACACACACGCACGCACACAGTGACACCCTCTAACTAGCCCACACAGCAAACTACCAGCATGAGCACATTTGGTCCTGCAAAAATGAACTATGAAAAAAATATATAACTGACATAAAAGCCGAGCACAACGAAATAAATGAGAGAAACCCCAAAGCAGGAAGTTTGCGAGGGCCTGGGGGCCATTTTGGGCAGCACTCATCATTACCTGTGTGAGTGTTCATTGATTGGTGCCCAATGGAGTACCTGTCAGATATTCCCCCCTCCCCCAATAGTGCAGTTACACAAACCATAAAGAATTAACTGGCAGACAGGAGGGGGGAAAAACTAGGCCCATGAGGTTCTACTGCAAGTGATTAAGAAAATAAATACACCATTTGTAGAGGGATAAATTGTATAAACACTCACACTAACAAACATGTAGCCACAAGAATGCTTTGGCACAAATGCACACACACACACATTCACACACACTCACACGCATAAGTCATTGACAAAACCAGCAGCACTCTAAAGGGGGAAGGTATTGACGGGGTTAATGGATAAATAGATGACTTGCCAGCCAAATAGGGTTAACAGCAGCTCAATAGAGTTCTTCTGTGATATAGTTAGTATTTATGTGCTCTTTCATTGTAACTCACTGTAAATGTCTGGAATAAAAGGAAGGGCTTTTTCAAATTAGCCTTTTGAATTTTCCTGTACAAATGGACTTGTTTGTACTAACACAGCTTCTACTAACACATACAAACCAGCATATTTTTGTGGTTTGAGCACAGAGATTCATAGTAGATGCTGTTTGCACAACCAACCTGGCATCAAAGCAATGGAGTGAAATACTGGCGCACACACACAAACACACACAAAAATCATTCCCACAATTCCCACAATGACCCACCAGAGGAACTTACTTGATGTAGTAGGGCACTTTATTTGGGGAGATGGCACGCTCCCATGGTATCTGCACCGAGCCTGTGCAGACACACAGAGACGAAATCAATTGTAAAATAGGCATGTCAAGCATGAAAAAGCATTGTGCACACTGTCCCTGACACCATGTCCAGACTCTGTGTCCATTCAAACCATCATAACAGTGTTCCTCTGGTCTACAATAGGTGCAGTAAAGCCAAAGAGACTGCCTATTGTGTTGGGTTCCCACAGAGTGTTGTGCTGTTTGGCATGGGCTAATAGAATATGGGAGGTATAGAGGAGTCCGTGAGGCAGGGTGATTGTAGCGTTTTAGCAGCCAATCTGAACCACAGGGGGCTCAGCTGGGGATGAAAGAGGACAGACTGCACTAAAAGAAGCAAGAGGCCGATGATACACAGTCATACATCTGCATACACACAGATTCAGAAGCTCACACATGCATTGACACAGAAATACACATACAGGCACCCACACCATATCATTTTCCATTACTGCATTTTGTCACAGTGCAGGCTCAACTCTGTCTGTGCACATATGGAAAATGAGCTAAAATACATGCACCCAAGTAGTCCCAAAAAGCCATATACTGGTAACACTACTCTAACCCCCTCCTTATGAGGCATTTATAAATAGTGTGTAAACTGTTAGCAAATGCTGTCTAACACACAATAGCATGGCATGCGTCAGGTTGTGGCTATAAATGATGGGTATCAAAATTTTAATTTAGACTGGGTTGAAAAATACCAAACCCATGCTTTGTCATCTATAAAATAGTGAATTCACAATTTTGGAGCGCATTCCAAACAATACTCAAAAATTGAGAATTCACCATTTATAAATTTTAAAGTTATACATATATGTGCCTATCATTATGTTAAAGCGTTTGTTAACTGTTTACACACCATATATAAATGTGGTGGATTAATATATAGTGTAGTCCATATATCTGATGCATCCTATATCAATCAATATACATGACTTAAATACAGATACAGACACACAGAGATGCAGACCCAGACACTCCTGCAGGGTGAAGCAGGCTGAGCTGGCAGTAGAGTGCTATAAAAGCCCCAGTGTGGCATTTCTGAGCCAGGGTGACAGCAGCAACACTGGATGGGGTTGGTGAGGACAGCAGGCATACACACACACACACACACACACACACACAACTCAGCAATTCACATGCATGCACAGCTCTTCCATTTCTTTATCAGTCTGAACTAGGCAACACGAATCATATTTGTCCGTCCCCTGCTTCCCTTCTGTAGCCTTTGAAGAGCAGCAGGTAATATAGAAATTCACAAGTATCTGTCTCTGTTCAAATGAGAGCAATAGCTGTGTGATGTGATGAGCATCAACAGGGATGCTTATCATGCCAGTCTGTTGCAACTGATGAACACAGAGGAACAAAGCCTTCCAGCTCCACCTCCAACCCAGATACACACACAATCAACAGGGCAGAAATACACACGCAAGTTAGCATTTCATCCTCCTTATCACAAAAACTGTAATACATCTAACCTCCTTTTCATCCCCACATGCTCTGACATATTGCCTTGGCACAGGACTACACAGACTGGTGTGATATGAGGCATCAACTTCAAATAGAGGAAGAGGCCCCTTACTGGAGAGGAAGTGTTGCGATCCCGGGCCAAAGTCTCTGTGAGCGTCCTGGAGCTGCTTCAGCCGCTCCTCTATGGAACCCTGTGGAGATACACACACACACACACACAAACACACACGCAGAATTAAATCAAAGGGAATCATGCTGTTCATCGCTCTCTTTCGTCTATCACAAATCCCCACAATAGAAATGCATGCGCACACACCACCTGCTTCTCCTCCATTAGGCAACTACAGAATATAAATTATGTCTTTTCCTCTGCTATCCCTCCTGAAGGCCTTTGGAAGCCTTTGAAGAACAGCAGGTAGGAAACCGAAGACAGAGTTTATAAAATAATATATCTCCGCTGAAATGAGGATGATGATTTCTTGTTGCAATGTCATGACGGAGGAGAGCTGGTGGGAGGGCAGAA
>OMKZ01051362.1:0-12928 GCA_900302535.1 Neoniphon sammara | reverse complement strand
AAAACAGAAAAACACACTCATACGGTCGTAGCTGCAACAGCTGCTCTTTTGGTTTAACATATGGACCGCTCCAGCTCAACTGTAGCTGCACTAACGGCGCTAACAGAGCTAACCGTGCTAACGGAGCTAAGTGGTAAACGGTGCTGGACCCCAGTACTCGCCGATATGGTATCGGAATCGGAACAGCTACAGGTAAAATGAAAGAAGCATGGGACACAGCTTTGGAGCAACTTACTTGATTCACAACACCACAACTTAACGGATTATAACTCCGCATGTGTGTTGCGCTGGACGACGGGCTGCGGAGCAGTGCGGTACAGAGGAAACATAGTGAAAAGGGGATGATACTATTTGCTGGGTGGGGGTGTTTTCATTTTTGTCCTTTAAATATAAATTTTAAACCACAAACTACAGAGTATGTTGTGGACATTATTTAAGCTTGTCAAAGACAAGCTTAAAGACAACAAAATTTTTTGGAATAACAAAATTTCTTACTAAAAAGGGGCTAGCCTCGCCCATGGCTTCAACAAAACAGCCACTGTACCATATAAATACTACAAATTGGCTGTAATTTTAATTAACAACAAGTTGTTAATTAAAATGGACTATCAAATGTGACTGAAAGTTGACTAAAATGTAATTTCGTCGACTAAAACTGGACTAAAACGTTTCGAGTTTTTGTCGACGAAAACTAGACTAAAACTATCAAGGATAGAAATGACTAAAATGTGACTAAAACTTATATGCATTTTCGTCTTAAGACTAAGACTGAGACAAAATCTAAAATAGCTGTCAAAATCAACACTGGTGCAGTGTGTATAGTTTGTATTGTGTGCAGAGTGAAATCAAAGTTATTCTGTGTATTTTATCTGGCCAGGGATGGTTATCTTTTCTGCAATTCTGAGGCACAGAGTGTTGTCAAATCCCAAAATCTGAACATCCATATCACAGAAAACATCATCAATAAGACATTTACACAGCCAGTCAGTGGCGGTGCGGTGGGATTACTTTATTTCATGTCTCCTTCCACAGCTGTCTGATGTACAAACTAACGCTGCTCTGCACTCACACACTGAAGTAAAGGCAGAATATAAGTGCAGCCACCGGCGGCTCACTTGAAGAAGCTGTGGTATATAATAGTACTTAAGCAGACATTTACCCTGCTGTTGTAGGACTGAATCCCGTCATCCCATTTTGATTGTTTTGTGCAGTTCAAACTTTATTATTCACTACTTATTTCCCCTTTCAATTTTTTTAACTTTTCAGTGTGGCGAATATTTCAATGCCAGAGTTTAAATTTGGGAAAAACAATGAATCTGCTACATATTATTATTATTTTAATTATAAATTGATTTTTTTTTCAATTAATTGATTAATTATTTAGTGTATAAAGTGTGAAAAAACTGATGGGAAGTGATCAGATCCCAAAGTGATGTCTTCAAATTGCTTCATTAGTGTGAGCAGCTGTCAAAAAAACCCAAAGTATTAATTTTATAATAATATGAACAGAGAAAAGGAAGACAATCTTAGCATCTTAGTGATCTTAGGGAGGGTGGAAACAGACGTTTGGCATTTTTACTTGATAAATGACTCAAACCATTCATTGAATACTGAAAATTATAATCAGTTTATTTCCTGTCGACTGACAGGAATCGACCAATCATTTCAGAATCTACAATGTATCGGTTAGTGGGGACGAGACACTCCTCTCTGTTACAGCCCTACTTTGAAATCAAGGCTGATACGCTGAGTAAATTTTTACATAAAAATCTTGTATATTGCACCTTTTAAAACACACTTACCTACAGTACATGGAGAAGCTGTTAAATTGCAGATTTTTGCACTGGAGGGTAGTTGAGTGGCTGAAAGTCTCCATGATGCACCTGCTGCCAAGCTTTATGCAAATGAGCATTTTCACCAACTCTGTAATCTGCGTGAGCGTGTGTGTGTGTGTCCTTCCACTCTGTCACACTCCTGTCACACACAGTGGTTGTACCTGGCAATGGACTGTGTGACCCAAACTGAATCTAGTCCCATCTTTCTGCCTCATTATGTCTGAATCTGTCCAATTTGTTTTCTTATCTCATTTTTATTGTTCATGTTATTGACCATTTTATTTTGCCTCAGTATCTGTTGCACGCCAGTGGGTAATGTCTCTGTGAATTGACCCGTTCCGTGGTTTCTTTATTTTCATATCTGAGATTATTTTTTCTGAGATGAACTTTGTTTTGTGTTCTGAGGTCTGTGTCATGCAGCTATGCAGCAAACATCAAATGCGATGCATTGTTAGAGTGTAAACTAGCCAACAGTATATGGAGCAGTTAGAGCTACAACATTCAAATACTTCTTACAGGTTAATGCATCAATAATTTAACACTCTGAAAGTAACCATTCTTCACAATGACGACAACTACTTTTCAGACTCAACTGCATTTACTGAAAATACTTCTATTCTTTTACTTAAGGAACATCAGGAATGCAAGGTGAATACTTTGAATGGAGCATTTTTGTTCATTATGGTGTCAATACTTTTACTTAAGTAAACAATTTGAACACTTTTTCCACCAATGGATCTAGGTTGATGTCTGTAAAGTCCTTTCAGACAAAATCTTTAATGAAGGGAGATACAAATAAACTTCATATTTTCAAATTTAATTTTTTTCTTTCTTTTTTGCAAAAGATTGTCTGAATATTGTCTTAGAGACAGTTTTTTCTCTTCTTATTATTGATTGAAAGGAGATGCTCAGGCAAGGGCTTAATTTATTGAATGGTGGAACAAATTTGTCTCACCCATCTTCCCACCATATAAACACTGATGTTTTTATTATTATTATTATTATTATTATTATTATTATTATTATCATTAGTATTATTATTATTGATTACTAAATGAAACAGAACTGTTTTTCTTGTAGTGGTAATCTCAAAGATCATCTCATTTTGTTTTCTCTCCATCATTTGTGCTCATCTGTGGTGTTTCTGGACTGCACTTGGCCTGTCAAACAGTGTGGGCGGGACTAGGATTTTTATGGAGTATAAGTTTCTTCTGTCTGCTCAGCCATGTTGGCTGTCAGTGCTCATGCTAACTACTCAGTGCCTCTTCTTCTGTTTATTCCAAACAAATATAAATATAAAATCCATCACTGTGAGTGTTTTCTGAGGAAACTTCCCAGAAACTGAGTGTTTAAAAGAGCAAATGTCAAAGCTCACTATGGCTTGAGTTACTATTGTGTTACAGCAGTGAGTAGCAGAGGAGCAAAACAAACTTTTATTTATTTTATCCTCCATTAACCTGTCAGCTCTCTGTCTTTGTCTACCTGTACTCACCCTCCTTGCTCCATGTGTGGGTGGACAGCGATGAAACACGTCTCTGCTGCATTCAGGATCTGAGAGCGTGCGCGTGTGCGTGTGTGTCCCATGAGATTGAGCGCTTGTGAGTCCCAGGCATTTATTACCACTGGACAAGCAGAAATATACGCGTATGTAATTGGATACCAGTGCGTTTTCTCAATCACTCAGCCTGCTAATATTAGGTTGGGGCAATATGAAGGGCGTGCTAACATTTTGAAATGCCAATCATTAGCTTTCATAATATTTCTCTCCCATGAAGAAGAGCGGAGGCCGAGAGGAGCGGCGCGCCGTTCGGGAATGGAAATGTTAGGCGCGGACATGATGTTACGCTGGTAATTGATTATTCTTAATTGCGCAATGACACGCTACTGTGCTTCCATTTACACGGTGTATGTGTGGAAACGTCACATTGTGTTCAAACCACATATTCTCTCACACACACACACACACACACACACACACACACACACACACACACACACACACACACACACACAGGGGCAATTTCTGTGTGAGAACTGATACCAAAGATGAAAGAGTACAGAGGCTCCTGCGGGCGACACTTCAACATGCTTCAGCCCTCCCCGCCCTCGTATTTACATGTTCAATTTACATATTTAAAGGGGCTATTATAGAAAACGGTGGTTACAACATGTATGCATTTGAATATTTTTTGCAAAGCATATGTTTGCTTAATTCCCTGCGGTTCATCTGGTGGGGAAGGACGGATGAGGATGACAGAGAGGAGACAAGGACAGAGAGAGACGCCTGAAGGAGAGCTGGGACCATGCACGTGTGTGTGTGTGTGTGTGTGTGTGTGTGTGTGCAGGAGTGTAATTGATGTGTTTTTTTCTCTGGAAGCGAAGGAATTCCGCTGCAGTTGATCTCATTTGGGAGCACTTAGCCAGAGGATGGGAGATTCACACCGGGAGGAGGTTCAAAGACAAATCCTGCATGTGATTTGCACACGTGTATACACACACACACACACACACACACACACACACACACACACTCACTCACTCACATATACACACATCATGACTTGAAGCAGACACGTTCAGCCACTTACACATTCGCACAGCAGACCGGCAGTGAGTGTAATGATACTGAAAGACCAAGAGTCAGACCTAAACTAGGTTCCCAAAGGCCAATTCCTGTATTAATCCTGTCTAGTCAAGTCACTTTTATTTATGTAGCACAATTTACAAATACAATACAAATGTAGTTCACACAAATACAAAAATAGTAGTTAAAATAAACAATTAAAACAACAAATAATGGAAAATATTCAATCAGAATAAATATAACAAGTCAACAGTGATCATGAAGTCCCCCACAATTGGTGCAAATCACCCTGTGTGTAATGGTTTATTTTATTTTATTTTTTTCTGTGTGATGTTTGGTGTTGGAGACGTTGCTGCTAGAAGCTTGGGGGCTTTTTGGCCTGTTGGTAGCGCTGTGGTGGGCCAATCAGGTTTATATTCAAAATGCTGGACCCCAGTGTCAAAATCCATCATTCCCTCAAGTTTCATTCAAAATAGGCAGCAGAGGGTCAGAAATCACAGGGGATGAATGGATAAACAAATCCATTGCCCAATCTACAGTCCACTTCCCAGATCTTCAATCACTGGGGACAATAACTAGTTAAAGTATTACCCATTAATCACTGCCATCCAGTGAAAACCATGCATCTCCAAAATGTCAGCTTTTCAGAAACTAAGATAAACAGTCTTGTCTTATGCTTGACGACTGTAAATTTTCTGAACCCACAGAGGAGCAGGTCAATACAAAAATTAAGTTAAAACATGAAAATCACCAAAATTGGAGATACAAGATTTTCACTGGAAAGTGACTTTATGCAAAATCTAAATGAAAAAGATTTGTATTACATTTGCTCTGAATGCTGCATTTGTTTCAACAGAACTTGCAATGCAGAAACTCTGCATTCTTCTCCAGGGGCAAAACCAAAAATCTATGCTATTTGCTTAAGTAGTGAATAAACATTCTTTTACTGTTAAAATTCCTACTGTAAATAACAAAAAGGCATGTCCTACAATAGCGGCAAGGGCAAAGCTGGGCAAAAGCATCCCTGTTACACCATGAAAGCTGCTAGGAACGTTAGTCATTGGCTGGCAGAGAAAATGTTATTTTTTTTTCCCCAAAAGGCTGCAAGGGGGCATGGCAGTGGGCAGGGCTTAGCACAAATAGGGCTGTAGTTTTCAAACTCATCCATGTAGCTTTATGAAACCCAGTGGAAAGGTTAGTCATGGATCAGGCAGCACTGACCAACTTTCCATGCTGAATGAGTGAAAGGGTCAACAGCGCTATCAGGGCATGGCTTGGGCCATAGATTCCCCCTGTGACCTTGGTGGAGATCTCCGCTTTACCTTCTTGTTTAGCAATTTGATCTGGGACATACTGAACACACAACTGGAGAGTGAAGACTTACACGGCGGGAAGAGTTTGAGAATTTGAAACAGTTGTTTTCATGCTCTTTTTGCTGCTGTTTTTCGAAGTCGCTGATCAACTTATTTCTAACAGAAACAGGCTGCAATATTATCTTCAGTGTCTGTGAAGCATGTGATGAAATACACTCAGGACAACTTGGGGTGAGGAAATGATACCAAATATAAAGTGCATGAAGAATTCCTTTAACATTAGATTTGACTTGAAAAAAAATCTAAAATATTAACTCTGCAATCTTGAGGATTACCACTTAAAAAGAAGGGCTAGAAGAGGATGAAATGCTGGCAGAGAAGATGGACAGTAAAGAGCAGAGGAACATGCAGCAGACAGGAAAATGAGGAGTTGCTATGCAGAAGTACACTACTTCCACAGGGACAAGTTTGTGCCAGGAATATTTTCATTTTCAGGCACGTTCTCCTATTCAGTGTTGTTCTAGGCCCATCAGAGCAGGGTGGGTGTTTGGAGTAGGAGTGCACAAGCACTGATACTAGTGTGAAATAGAAGTCTGACAGTGAGCAACAGCATCAACACGAGAATTTCCTCACTATACTGTAAAAACACAAATCAAAAAAGGACTTGATTTTCTGTTTTTCAGATCTAGGATATTAAATTTATTTGGGAAATTTGATTATTTGATATTGTTTAGTTTTGCTTAATGGCCCCAAACTGACGGTGCAGCGCAATCGTCAACAGTTGCCCGTCCTACTACTTCATTCCATTTTTACTCTTGCACATCAGGGGTGTTTTTTAAACTTCTCAGTACCCACTTCTGATGAGTGCAGCATCTCATACACCTAAAGACAGAACAATGGGGCTCATGCATGAATGTTTTCTTATTTTTCTCTTATATTTGTTCTTGCACAAAGCAAGAGGAGGAAAATAAGAAAATCCTAAGTGGGATTCATGAAACGTGCTGGCAGCCAAGTCTGTTCTTACCCGCCTGAGTATGTTGATGAATTTCATTTTGTGTTGACTTTAGCGGCTCCTGTGGACAAAAGTGGTAGTGTTTCCCAGTAATGAAGACTTTACGACACCGCCTCGTGTCGTAAAGATCTTTGCTTGTGTGTGCATTTGTCTTTGAAGCAAGTGAAAGAAAGAGGCAACTTATTTTTAACACTATTTTTCTTTTTTAAACAGCTGTTTGCAGGATACATAGCAATGAGGTGATGTATCTATTTGTGGCTATGTAAGATTAATAATTGTAATCTCACGATGGTGAAACAAAGTAAACTTTGTTTTTTTACCATTCATACACCTAGGTTACATGTAGGGCTGAATTCACCATTAAATTCCGCAACGTGGCACCTTCCTGCAGGGTTATGTGGAGGTTGGATGTGTTAATTTGTGCTTTAGAACGTAACCTCCGTGAAACAATCAGAAAATAACCTTTTATTATCTGTTCCAACTGCTTTGTTCTACTGCTGGTCGCTCTCTTCATTATCTCTCTAGCTTGCTCGACCACAGCCTCTTTCTAGCTCACTCGACCACTGCTGCTTGATGGTGCTCTCTCTTTTTCTCTTGTTTTTAAAATAAGTCGGGAAGCTGACAAGTTTAATTTTACTTTTAACATTATCAAACGAAGAGAAATGTCCTCCCTTCATCCTAGTAACATCTTTGTGCTCCCTCATGTAACGTATGTAATGTAACTTTGTGGTCTGCGTGCAGTAAATTGTTTAGGCAGGCAGTGAGGTGGCAGGCATTTGGAATAACTACAGAGAAATAGCCAGTATTCTTGCTGATGGTCTTGTTTACTTATGTAGGTCAATATAAAAGCTTCAGTTTTAAATTGAGACTGTTTCATAACAAGTTAAAAACTCCTTGTAGTCGGTTTAAATTGGATGTGCCTAAGCCAATTTGCAATTACCATAAGGAAACGCCCCAATGAACCTATATAAGGACAGCAGACTTAAGTGCCACATGCAAACCACAAATCACTGCAATTTGACAGATAATGTTAGACAAAAAAAGAAAAGAAAAAAAGGAAAGGAAAATGCCACCTAAGGGCAGGAAAAAGGAAAAATAACTTCTCTTCTGCAGAGATAGAAACTTTACGTAACGAAGTTTCCTAATCCTATTTTCAAGTGTGAGCAGTGGGATCAGTGGTCCAGAAAAATGCAAAGCATGGCAGGAGATCACCAGTGCAATTAATGCTGTATGTGCAAAAGAAATAACTTTTAGTGATAAAAAAGAGAAAAAAGGTTTGAGCTGAAAATGGACGCCAAAAAACGACTGTCTGCTGCCAGGCATGCTATTACAGCCACGGGACGGGGCCAGGAAACTGTGCAAACAACAGACATGCATGAGCGCATTGGAGCCATCATTAGAGAGGTTTCTCTGTCGGGGGTGCAGTCTGATATTCCACTGGACAGTGACCTACCACAGCCAGGAAACCAACAGCACACAGACAGCATACCCCATGATCAACGAGCAAGATCTGAAGACAGTGTTAAGCATCAGTCCTATTTCTGCTTAATCTATAGCCTACCATATGCCCATTTTTGTTTTAAGCTACGCACATGCCCATTTTAAATCACTGGTAAATGAATAAATGAAACAAAACCACATCCACTGCGATCCACCTTTCAGTGCACACCTGGACCATCAAGACGATCTGCCTGAGCAGAGATCATCTTGGACTCGAAAGTCAAGAGAAGATATTAGAGACTCTTCAGCATATGTCATCCAGTTGTGACAACCCCTCCATTCCCCTATATTCCACTTCACCTGGGCACTAGGTGTCCCTGTTTCTTTTTTGGTCTTCTTTTGCAGGCGTTTCCCAAATGGAGGGCCGTCCTTACCTGAGCTGCACCTGGGCCCAGTGTACTCTGGCCTATAAATAACCCCCGTAAACCTGCGGGGGATCCCTCCCTCTTTCTTCTCTCTTTCCTGCGGTGGACATGGTGTCCCTTTGTGTTTTTGGGTTTTGTTCTCCACACACACCACACACATCCACACATGCTCTACATTACTGATATATTGATGGAATTCATGAATCAAACTGGCAAGTGGTGGTTGTAGTGTTGGGGTGACATTGGTACTGGTTGTAGCCTATTGTGCGCCATTTTTGTGAATGGATTGCACAGTTTGTTTGAGGAGACATCATGTTGGTAAGTAGCCTAGCCTGTTGCTGTTTTGGGTTAGAGCTGGGTTTTGTGTATAAACAGGTCGCCGTTTTGAGGAGGTGTTTGGTTTGCTAGGTCGACTGTTGATTGATTCTTGTGGCACAGAGTTCAGGTGGACCTGTACATGGTTTGGAGTAAATCACTGCTGTTCTGTCCCTGGTTAGGCCTAAGAGCATTTTTCCCTTTGGAATTTGCTGTGGAGTTTGATAGTGTGGTGAAGAAAGAGGCTAGAGCAGTTGTCTTGGGAGCACATCCGAGGCTGCAGGGGGGGGTCACCAATTTTTGGTTGCTTCACCGGGCCACCGGGTTAAAGTGCATAAATACCCACCACGAGTAACACCTGAAGACTAGGGGGGAGTTTAGTTAGATTCTGGTTAGGCAGTTAGAGGGACGGGGCTGCGGTGGTGTTTGGCTCTGTATGGGCTGTTTGAAGTCTGGTTGCTTGGGGGTTGATGCAATGGTGATCTGTGGCACATTAAGTTGTTTTCTCTGTGTATTTGGACAGGTAAGGTTGATCCTTTTGGATTACCTAGTTATGGCTACTGTAGAGGAATTTTTGAGAACTCCATTGGAGGAGTTATTGGAGCGTTGTTCGCGGAAGAAATTAGTAAAGATCGCTGAGCACTTTAAGATGGATGTTGGGGGTAAGCGGTTGAAGGGGATCCCAAAAGCAAATCTGTTAGAACTGGGTGTTCTCCAGCCAAAGCTGCATTCTGTTAGTACAGGGTTGGATACAGTTGATGTGTCTAGCTCTAGTGAAGTGCTCTAGTGAGTGCTGGGCTAAGTGCAAAGAATTGCTGTTGCAGGCTGAAATGGAAAAGTTGGCCGTGGAGAAATTGAGAAGGGAGGCAGAAATTACATGGCTTGATCTGGAAGAGTGCAGGTTAAGTTTGGTTACTGCCGGTGTGGTTGGGCAGGTCTCTTTTGCTTCTCTTGGGCCTTCATGTTCTTTTGATGTTTCGAGTAATCTTCGTTTGGTTCCCCAGTTTTGTGAGTGGGGTCCAGATACGTTTTTCTCACTTTTTTAGCATGTTGCCAAAAGTTGAGATTGGCCCGATGCTGAATGCACGTTACTTTTGCAATGCATATTTACAGGTAAGGTGCAAGAAGCATATTCTGCGCTCAGTGTGACCGAAAATAAAGTCTATGTGTCCATCAAAGCTGCGGTGTCGAAAGCTTATGAATTGGTGCCTGAGGCATATCACCAGAGGTTTAGGTCTTGGTAGAAGTCCGGTAGGCAGATGCACATGGAGTTTGCCAGGGAGTTGGTCACTCATTTTAATCGATGGTGTACTTCATACATATAATGCATTGTGTGATTTGATCGTTTTGGGACAGTTTAAAAATTCTACATACAAAGTATGTAATCACTGCAGAAGCAGGGGACACTGGAAAGCTGAATGTCCTGCTAGGTCCAGTGCTAAGAGTGGGGTCGGTGGTACGCATGTCAAGTCTGTTGCACTTGCTGCTCCTGTCAGGAATGTCAGTCCTGTCACTTCTTCCTGTGCCACCTCTCCCAATGTCATTTCTCCCTATGTCATTTCTTCCAGTGTCACTTCTCCCTGTGTCATTTCTCCCTAGGAGCAGATAGAACCAGGAGTGGATTGCAGCCTGGAGCAGTCAGATTTTGCAGCTTTTGTGTCTGATGGCCATGTATCGCTGGTGGGGAGTGATGTCAAAGTACCGGTAAAAATCCTGAGGGATACTTATTTAATTCATTCATTGTGAGTTCAGTGCTGCCTTTTTCTCAGTCGACTGATACTGGGGATTGCACTCTGATTCGGGGAATGGGTTTAATTGTGTTGCCTGTTCTGCTTTATAAATTGGAGCTCATCTGTAGTTTGGTTCTGGGTGAGGTGGCTACGGGCGTGTCCTGCGCTGCCGATCTAGGGTGTGGATGTCATTCTGGGGAATGACATAGCTGGTAGCTGCGTGTGGGCTGATGGTCCACCAGCTCCTATAATGACATCTTCTCCCTCTGTTACAGGAACACCTGATGAGAGTGCTCCATGTTTTTCTGGTGTTTTCACAGCTTGTGCAGTGACATGGGCCATCTGCCATCTGGGGAGGCAGAACCTGAATCTGAGCAGGGTAGCACAGGGGAGAGTGGGGCCTTCTCAGTGTCTATACCTGACTCTCTTTTGTCTGTTTCCCGCAGCGACCTGTGGCAGAGCAACGGGTTGATCCAAGTCTTAGTGAGCTATTCAACAGTGTGCTTACTGATGTTGATGGGAAGAGTGCCGCAAGATGAGTTTCTGGTGACAAAATGGATGCCGCATGGGGGAAATGGTGTGGGTTATCCTGTTTTTCAGGTTGTGGTCCCGTCTAAATTTTGGGAAGACGTGCTGAGGACATCACATGACCAATCAGGACGTATGGGTGTCCATAAGACATACAACTATATTCCCAAGTACTTCTTTTGGCCTCGTGCAAAGAGGGATGTGTCTAGTTATATCAAGACTTGTCATACATGTCATATGACAGATAAGCCTAACCAGGCCATCAAACCAGCTCCTTTGTCTCCCATACCAGTGATCGCTCAGCCATTTGAGCATCTCATAATTGATTGTCGGTCCCTTACCCCTTTCAAAGTCTGGCAGTAATTATGTACTTACAGTAATGTTTCAAAGCACAAGATATCTGACTGCATATCTGTTGCACACAATTACTGCTAAGTCTGTGATTAAAGCACTGATAGAGTTTATTTCAATCTTTCAACTTCCGCCAGGGAGGTTGTGCAAGAAAGCACTGTCCTAGGATTTGTACAGAGTCCTAGGATTTGTACAGACTATCGAAAGGTAAATGGGGTGACTAAGCCGGAAGCTTATCCACTACCATGCATAAAAGATTGTGTGGATCAGGTGGGCTCAGCCCATTTTGTAAGTAAATTTGATTTACTAAAAGGATATTGGCAAGTTCCACTGTCTATAAGAGCAAAAGAGATTTCAGTGTTTGTAACTCCTCTTGGTCTTTTCTCTTATTCAGTGATGAGTTGCGGGTTGCGTAGTGCACCGGCCACATTTGAGCGTTTGATGAACAAAGGAAATGTGTCGCTGTTGGGTTTCAATGCCACTTCTGTTGTTGGGTCCCATGAAACCATCAACCCCCATGTCTTCAGCTGGGTTGGGTGGGGGCACGCAATGTTGCATTGAAATATTGTGCAGAACACAGCAGGCAATGGTTATTTTGCACACCTTTTGAGGTGTGTATAAAAGCTTGTCACCTGCTATGTCTAGGCATAGCCTTTCAGTACACCCCCACTGAGCCTTAGACCTCTATTAGACGTCTCGTCTAAAAACAGCTGTAAGTTGTATAAATGATTGCCAAATGTTGGATTAAAACATTTTAACAGTCATTGATCAATGTACAGTGTAGTTTAGATTTAGACTCGATTTAGACGTCTAAATCAAGACCTCATACCAACGTCTCTTTTTAGACCAAATCTAGACGATTGAATTAAATACATTAAATAATGAAAATTGACCAAAAAATAACTGTAAGTTGCACAACTGGTGTCCAAATATTGGACTTAAATAATTTGAATGGCCATTGATCAATATACAGTAAAGTTTAGCTTTAGCCATGATTTAGACGTTTAATCAACGTCTAGATTTAGACCAAGTTTAAACTATTCAGTTATTTTTATTTTTAGGCATAAGATTATGCAAACCATGGTTAGAAATAATTAGATATCACTATTAACCTATAGCTAAAAAAAGGCAGTTTGCAATAGTTTATTGGGCAGTAATGCAAACAATTCCTTTGAAAAAAAATATTTGTGAAGACTGACATAAAATGGCAGCTCGCACTAATGGCGATCGGAGACAGTAGTCTAAATCTAAATAAACATGGAAGAGATATGTACTGTCAGCGGATCCCTCCCTTTATAACTCTATGATCCCTCCCAACTAGGGGGCAGCAACACGCTGAAAACTCCGTACGGTCTAAAGGACGCAGTCGATGGCTAGCAGAGTCGTCCGGACCAC
>OMKZ01051358.1:0-11245 GCA_900302535.1 Neoniphon sammara | reverse complement strand
AGCTGAGGGCTGTCCTGCCGCCAACCGACACACGCTTCAGACCGGACCAGAGGTACACACACACACACACACACACACACACAGAACATTTGACATAAAATTTGATACACTAAGCACAAGTGGTGAAGAAAGTCGTCAAATCCTTCTTAAAAGTCGGGAAAACCTCCTTTCAAAGTAAAAGTCCTGTGTTCCTGCATGTCCCTCCAGTCAAAGTGTGTCAGTGTTGTCAGTCAAATGTAGCTGAGTGTGAAAAGTCAAAGTAGTCCTAGTGAAGAATGGTTCCTTTCAGAGTGTTAAATTATTGATGCATTAACCTGTAAGAAGTATTTGAATGTTGTAGCTCTAACTGCTCCATATACTGTTGGCTAGTTTACACTCTAACAATGCATCACATTTGATGTTTTGCATGGAAAAGCTTCTTCTGCAAAGGAACTAGGAACTCCAGCCGTCAGATAAATGTAGTGCAGGAAAAAGGACAAGATTTCCCTCTGAGATGTAGAGCAGGAAGAGGAGAAAGGCTCACTGGATGAAACACTGAGGTGAAGGGACAGAAGCTCAAACTAGACTGAAGTTCAGGATTGAGCTAAACCCCCTTAAATCCTAATCCCTGTGGTGGTCCCCTGCATGCGTCAGGCTCCTGGAGGAGGGGAAGGTGGTGGAGGCCGATAAAAAGAAGGACGAGGTGGAGGAGAAGCAGAGGGAGAGGAGGAAGGAGATGGCCAAGAGAGGGGAGGAGCACGTCCCGAGGTTCTTCAGGTGAGGAGCCGAGCTCTTCTCCAAAAACTCTCCTGGACGTTTCTGTTCCCAGCAGGACTCCAACTCACCGTCACTTCCACTGTGGATTATTCTGTTGATTATTTTTTCAATTAATCCATTAATCATTAACCTACAAAGTTTATAAATAATGACAAATGCTCATGTCTTAAAGACAAATTTACACTCATGGACATAGTTTTTCTGTTCTTTTCTGATCTGATCTGTTCTGTTCTGTTCTGTTCTGTTCTGTTCTCTTCTATTCTAATTGCCTCCGTAGTCTGAGCAGCAGCCATAAAGCCTAAAGAATTAGTACAATCTTCATCTTAGTGAAGCTGACGTCAGTGGTTGATGTCTTACTTAATAAATGGTTAAAACAATTAATCGATAATCAAAATGATAATTGGTTGATTTTCAGCTGTAGTTTCCAGCTGATCAGAAGTGGGCTGACCTCTTCTCTGTCAAATGGTTTGTGTGTCATCTTCAGTCAAATTCTGGATTCTTCAGAATGAATAAAATTAGGCAGTGATTTCATTATCATATTTTCTGATATATTTGTAGTTGGAATTTTAATGTACACCAGTATTTTTTAAAAAAACAGTTTTCCAGCAACTGAAAGTGAATCTGTCTACAAATCATCAGACTGCAGACAGTCTGGTCGTGATCTTTAAATCGTCTCAATAAAATTGAGCGTCTCAGTGGACAAATACAGGAGAACATCATGAGGGCTGCATCCCGTGTCCACAGAACATCGTCTCTCAAACTGAAAACAACCTCATGAAAAGAAGAATGCCCATACTGCTGTTATATTAACAAAAAAGTAGAATCTATGGAAGCCCTCAAAGGAAAAGTGAATCTTTTTTTTTTACATAGGAGTACATAGGAGATATCACCCACAATTTTTAAAAATTTGTAATAATTTTTAGTAATAATCTGATAGTATGTGTTCGGTAATTATCATCCGAAATGCTCTTTATTGACAATCTGTAACACGTGTGTTCAAATCTTTGTAAACAATTTCTACTGTAAATACCGTTTCAGATATTATTTACTGAACATGTACTGTCAGGTGATGCGTCTTTAATGTTCCTGAGGTATGGACCTTCTTGTTTTGTTAAAGGAACATACATTAGGCCTGTTTTCAGATTGAAAGAAATACATTGCAGGGAACATGCAGCCTGGGAACATAGACATGCTCCTCACTGCCACCGCCTGCTTGCATTGGGACAGTATTATTGTCGACATTTTTAGAGGTTAATACACAGGCTGACAGTATAAACTCACGTGCTGTGCTGGATTTGAACAGTTTCCTGTGTTTTGTTCTCAGGAAATCTGTGGACGAGGCCGGCAGAGAGGTCTGGCTGTACAACGGAACGTACTGGAAGCTCCGTGAGGAACCGGGCTTCGCCAACACCGAGAACCTGGAGCTGTGGTAGAGTGCTGCACCTAGCTTAATGCTAAGGCAAATATGAACTAGCCACCCCATGCTAACCATGTGGTGATGTGATGGGACGGAGGAGGACACCATGCTCTTTTTGTTTCCAAAAATGATGAAGTGTGTCCTCCTTGTTAGCCAGGGCCTTCAGTCAGAATGTTTAGAAATGAAACTACAACTTAATAGCTGCTCAGTTAGCCTTGGTTTTCCTCGCAGCTAGCTTAGCTTATTGGCTATCTTATAGCCATACCACTACACATGTTCTGTTTTAATCTGGAACCATGTCATGTTAATCTAGGCTAAATGTTTTAAAATGCTATGGTATTCAAACCATGGATGTACTAAAAGATTTAAACCCACTTAACCCATCTATTAGGTAGCTGAACAAGATGCTGCCAAAACCTAGCAAACACCATGCGTTCACATAGTCCAGTACAGATGTACAGAGGTATAATAAAGTTGTAAATGAGGATGAGGGCGATTTAAAAGCATAGATGAACCTCATGTTGGTGTGTTTGCACCGTGTGGAGGGGAGATGCTGATTGGGAACAAATGAAGACTGATTTAGACTGAGTTGGGTGTTTTTCAGTCTGTGATATTCCCATCCTGCTGCCTTCACCTTCACTCTAATCATGATCAATATTAGAAAAATCTCAAATTAAGTTCCAGATTTCAAATCCGTAACACTGCCATTCTGCAAAGTTCCTTATGTTCCCAAAATGTTCTCGGTCAGGATTGAAGTCCTTCGCTGTATGTTGTTTTTGAGGGCGAGTAATGTTACATTATGTGTTTTTGTTAGTTTTAACACGTCTATACAAATATTTAAACATTTTTACTTGTCAGCTTCTTTTTTATCACAATTTTGATTAATTCAAAATGGATTTGTATGAAAAGCTTATTTTCTGAAGAGGAGCAGACGATGCAGGTCGGGCTCATCCTGAAGCCTGGTGTCTGTTTAACAGGTGAACTGGTGCTGTCATGCTTGTTTTTTCCAGTGGGTCTTACTGTATAAACTTGTGTAGACTTGTCAGGTTGGTGTCTATTTTGTTTCCTGTAGTTTAAATGTGGCACGTCGGTGACATGTGGGTTTTCAGTGTCGGTAAGTTAGCCTGGCCTGCTTGTGCTCCTGCCTGTATGAACGTTTTTTATTCCCAGAATGAGTTGACAGACGAGGCTTTTTATGCTTTCGGTTGATGCAATGAAATATTTTTTATTGATGTTTCAACAATGGATTTTTAGGAAAAGAGACTACTGTTAAAATCCTGTGATTTTTTTCTCAATTGTTTTGTTTCAAATAAAAGTAGAAATAAACATCCCTGAGTTGCGTCACTTTTTTAAACGTAATCAGTCAGGTTTGAAGTTTGACTCATAATTTGAACTGGTTCAACCCGAACTGAGTGAGTCCCATCCTGACTAAACTCAGAAATAACTTCTAATTTTGTGACACCACTAACTACCTTTTAAAAATATTCAGTTTAGCTCAGCCAGACTCAATTCAGATTTTCTGTTTAACAGGTAAATTCAGGCTTATTCAGAAGAATGAATTCCCAGCTGGATCTCATCAAGTTAGTGATTTCCTACATTTCCCAGAATGATGATTCCCAGCAGGTTTTTGCCCGTCTATCTGCCCATATGTATATCCATCAATTCAAGACAGCATATTAACCTTAATCTCTTAATCCACTGGGCAGATTACCATGACATTTGGTGAGCACGTTCATGCTCTTCCCGAGGATGAACTACGTCAGTTTTCTTGACCTCATGACCTTTCTTCTAGCACCGCTCTCTGGCCAAAATGCCAGCATTGCATAGAAGATTTGATTAAAAGTAATTATTGAATTTGCATATTTGGTGAGTGCATGCATCCTCCTCATAGGAAGATTCCTCTTGCTTACAGTGACCCTGTGACCTTTACTCTAGCTCCACCCTCAGGCCAAACATCTGATTTGTACACAACATCTCTAAATGTAATGGACAGATTGCCAAGTCATTTGCTGCCTGCCCTCATGCTTCTCAGGGAATGAACCCTCTTAGTTTTGGTGTCACCATCACCTTTCCTCTACCGCTACCCTTAGGCCAAAATGTCATATTTGCACCCGAGATATCACCAAATCTAATCTGAGGATTGCTGTGGTATTTGGTGAGTCCATTCATGGTCCCCAAAGGAAGATTCCTCTTTGTTTTGATGACCATATGACCTTTTGTGTAGCACCACCCTTAGGCCCAAGTGTCAATCTTTTAGAGTGATTATAATAATAATCATAATAATAATATAATTACCATGAATTCATGTTCCCCAGAGGATGAACCCTGTTAACTGGTGACCTTATGACCTTCCCTGTAGTGACAAACCCATTCTCCCAGTACTCTGTCCACATGCACCAGCAGTGGAAGGTCTGTGCTTGTTAAGGTGATGCTGTTCATAGAGATGTTAGTATTTTTAAGATATATTTCTTAAAAGACTCATCTGTTTAGACTGGTGTGTTGAGATTCTAGAAAGAGCATTTTGGAGAAGTTTGGCATATGTGGGTTTTCTGAACATTAACGCTGCAATTTCCCTCAGAATTAATAAAGTACATCCCTCCCTGCCTCCGCCTTTTGACAGCTCTGGGCATGAATGTGTTGTATTTTAACTGTTCAGTGCACGTAGGTGGACAGAGAAAGATACCAAACTACTGGATGGAGACAGAGATGGAGATGTAAAGTGCATCACAAAGAGCCTTTAAACAAAGTTAGACTGTTTTGTGTGTTGACAGCAGCAGTAAGCAGCTGGTTAACAGTCAAATTCCTGATCATTTATCGCACAAACACTTTGACAGTTCTGACAGATGTTTTATTTAAAAGCGTTATCTCTGCTTCTCTGTTGATGTTGGTGCTGTAAACAGTGAAGTAACAGTGAGGTATCCATGACAACGGCAAGGGGAAGCGACAGCTAGCGCCCCCTGCTGGCTGCGTTCAAACCTCCATTCATTTTCCCTCTGACCAGATCTGAGATCAGTTTAAAGTTTTGCTGCACTAAAACATTGAAAAGACAAAATTTTGTCTTTTGCGGTCTGTATTTACAATCAGCAAAGTGGTTTTGATAGTAGTGACATTCCTGGCATATTCAGTACTCTGATCTTAACTCCGATTCCTGACGCAGGAAGAAATCCTGTTCCACTGAGCTTTGAATGCAACCAGCGGAGGGCAGCGTGACAGTTTCCCCTCCCAATACCTGATAACTTAAAAATACACAAACAGAGCCACAGATAACCAGAGGGAGGCCAGTGCAGTGCTGAGTGGCCGCCATGTTGGTTCCATACTCCTTACCTGGCTCTGTTCACACCACAGACTTTGATGTATATAGCAAACAGCTATTAAATGTTATCTCAGGATCTGATTTTGTTGCAAATAAAGTATATAAGAAGTCCAAATGGCAACTGAAAAAATGCATTTTGTGCATTTTTTTTGTTGGTCACACTGGTTGGAAAACAGCAGATCTGAGTCACATACATACGAGGGGGAAATCAGAGCTGGGAAACTTGCAGCTGCAGAGTGAACGAAGCCTCAGCTTTGGAGAAGCGGCAGCAACACGCGGCCACGCTACAAACTCGGCCAAACTCTGCCCATGACTCTGAAAGTAAAGGGGTGCGTCAGATTGTCGAAAAACCACAACCATTCGCCTTCCCCTGGCAAGACTTTTCATAAATACCTTTTTTCCAGAGAGGTTTAGGAAGAGTAACAAAGACAAGGAAAGATGTCAAACAATTCCAAGAAACATCATGAAGATCCTGGAACAATTTGCCCCTTGTTTTATAGCCCTAATCTAAGATTTGTATGTACAATACACCAGTGCATGTGCACTCTTAAAAAGGATGTGTCACATCCACAGATTTAGTTTGGGAAAACACATACTTGTGTTACTTTTCAACACATCTTACACTGCAAAACATCTCCATGTTACCAAGTCCTTCAGTCTCCTCCTCAGTGTTATCTCATCTCACTGGCAGATTTTTGACCTTGTTGGAAGAAAAAAAATTGAATACTGGGGGTAAAGCTCAATGACACGTTAAGATGGAGATATTTTGCAGTGTACTATCAATCTTAATCCAAAACTATTGAACATTCTCATTAACACAAATGTGAATTGTCCCAAGCTAGGTGACACAAAGTGACACATAATTTCTCTGTTTGTAGAGAACGTACAGCGCTCCCTGGGCAGGTTTCACCATGAAAATATCACCATGCAGGGCATGGAAATTAAAGATGACAACATTAGAATTCATTTTGATTTTTTTCTGTACAGATGCTGTAATACTGCAGAGCTGATGCTCAGATCTCGTCTGTGGAAATTCATGTTGTAGTTCCCTCTCCTTCCACTGGGCGGAGGCAGAGACTGACTCATCACACTGAGGCCAACAAGGGAAGACAGAGCTATCACTCATACTGCTCCCAACACTTTATTTTTTAAAATACAAAAAAATCTGATTTTATTGTTTAAAATGTTTAAGTAATTATAATTTGAACCCTTTGGTGCACAGAAAAATACAGAAATTCAGACTGATGACTGATTCAGATCTGAAATCAGCTCTGTATGCAAAAAACAGTTTAAGAGCAAATCCTTTGTACCTGTGTGAAATCAGGTTTTAAAGGTGCAATCAGTAATATTTGTACTGCCAAGAGCACAAAATGATCATAAATATATGAGCGGGATCAAGTGGTGTTGATTAGCGGTCGCCACTCCTCTAATTCAAGCTTTCAAACCGGATGTCTGGTCTTTGTGTCGGCAGAACTTTCTATGCAGGCTTGTAGCATGTAGCTAATGGCTAAATGTATTAGGTAGCTAAAGTTAATTAGCAAGAGCTACAGCTTGGACTGCTTGACATCTGGGTTGACTGGTAAGGAATATTTTACCTCTTCTGTTGACATTTCAGAATGATGCTGACTGTAGTTCTACTCGGCTGTCTGGCTAATCTTATTGTTGTGAAAGGTGGTTTGGTCTCTCCAGGCCACTGTAGCTGACAGCGATCGGAGGGGCTGGAGGCTGATATTTGTGGTGGACAGTGTTGCCAGATGGGAATTATTAAACTATTGTACAAGAGGTTTAAAATTATCATATTTTGAAGAAAATTATCGTACAAGACTGCACGAAGAGAAACCATAGGCATAAATGTGTAATTTCACAAAAAACAAAACAAAAACAAATTTATTGTGAGAAACAACCTTGTTTAACTACTCCCGTTGTAAGGAGAGAAACGTGCGCACGTCCTGCAGCAACAAGGATAAATGATGTCTGGATACGTGACAGACTTTATTTATATTTGTTTTTCAATGTCTTTCCCTCTAAACACAGATAGAGGATCAGATTTCTCCAACACTATCTGTGAATGTTAAAAGGAAAAACTGATCCTGAATCAGCAGCCGGGAAATAAAGTTAATTTATGTGTTATTTCCTTGAAATTGTTAAATTATTGTACGTTTGTCCATTCTTTGGCATTACTGATTGAACATCGTACAGAGGACAAAATTGCCGCACAAATACGCTAATTCATCTGGCAACCCTGGTGGTGAAGAAGACAGTTACCTGATGTTGTAGTTCTACTGGTTGCCAATAGGTGTCACTTAAGAGCCAATATTACTGATTGGACCTTTAACATGACAGTCATGCCAGTCAGATTTAGGAATATGACATTTGTGCAGTCCCAGCTGCCAACATGACATGACTGAAGAGGGATCAATAATTGGTCCCTCCAGGACTTTCTGCTCCTCTTAAAGGGACTCAAAACACCTTTTTGGTGAGTAAACTCTGTGACAATAGTAATTTGCTGGTAGTTTGGCCTCAGTGTGTTCAGGGCGCTGAGGATGCAACGTTAACTAGCATCTCCAGCTAAACATACACAGTTTACTGAAGTGTCTGTAGAATGCACGCACATAGATCAAACTTACTTTCCAAAAAGTTGCTGCATCACTTTAACAATGCAATGAAAGGAGGTGTAACTTCCCATGGACGCAGATCTGGAATGAATTCTGCTGGAGAGGACGTTGATCCCGAGACAGGCCTGATCCTCCGACAGCCGAGCGTCCTTCAGTCTGAACTCTTTACCTGCCCACTCACTGCCAGTCACTCTGCATAAATGACTAAAATTCACATCTCTGCTTCCCAGGAATGAGTCACTGTATAGATTCATTTAATTTTTTGCTTCATCAGAATCTGATCTGTAGTCAGTTTGGCTTTCATCCTTAAAACACTAACAGTAAAGAGTCAAGAAATAAATGAAGTGATTCACGGTCATTTGCCTTCTCTCCAGGAGAGTCCAGTCGGTTTCAGTGCAGTTTAAACTAGAGCCCCGAATGCACTGGAAGTGATCGCTGATGCAAATTGGCACATTTAGCATTCCTAATTTGTTACGTCTCTATGGCAACACTGCAGGCGGCAGACTTGAAGTGTCAGCAGGACTGGCATCTGCATTTCACCGCCACTGTGAGCAACTTTGCCTTGTATTTTCAGATCCACGGGGAACACTGCTAGACTACGGATCCTTCTCATTTGCCCTGTTCTTGTTGATGTTGATTTGCTGCGTCCTATTGCTATTTGCTATTGTAATGACCCCACTTCCACATGGGGACCGTTACCACCTCATATCTTTATCATGTGTTCATAGCCTGTTCTACAGTCTGCTTCTCATATTTGTCAACCATCTAGACTACAAGCGTTGTCCCAGTTCAGGGGCTGCCTCCTGTGAAGGTCACGGTTTACCATGGCGTGGTCTTCAGATGACTGAAGGCCTAACGGTCCCGAACTGGGATTTCCCCTTGTCGTTACCACCTATGTCTAGCATAGTCTCATGAAACAAAACAGCCGTTCAACGTGTCAAGTAATGCTTATGCTGAAAAAATGAATTTCAAAGGCTTTAATCATCTATTTAGTTTTGAAAATACTGGAGAAAATTGAAGAAAATGAAAATTCAAAGTTTTTCTGACATTAAATGTACTTCTTTAATTTCACCTTTATTCTAAATGAAAATGGGTAATGTAATAGAGGAATCCAGCAACTGATTTGTTTATCACCTTCTAGCTTGATGATGTCAGGTCTCCAGTCATAGGCCAAGGCTCCCTATGTAAATGTGCATCTTACCCAATTAATTTTTAAACAACAGACATTTGACCTGGCATCAGCTTTGGGGGAAAACAGACTACGGTAGCCTACGGTTGAAGTGTTGTGTAACAGTCCTAACTAGCATAAAGTCCAAAGACTTTCTAGCATTTCATTGTCAGTTTCCAAACAGCTGCATCCCAGTAATTTGTTTCCTCACATTTTTCTTTGAGATTGTATTTAATAGTTGCAGTAAGGGCAACTTGTTTGCTTCTGCCTACTTCCCTGGATTTGTGCACTGACACTTGTGTGAGAAGTCTTCACTTTCCCACTCAGGACTTCCTGCCACTGTAGCTTTCCACAACGGCAGCTGCACAAAATGGATTTTATTGTACAGAGGACAGCGAAGTAAATGCCAGTTGTGTTGCCAAATTTTCCTAAAAAAAGGGCAGCATAGCCACACTGGGACTTTGGATTGGACGGCCTTGTCCAGTGAATGTGACGTATGCAGTGTGAAGTTGAACTTCAAATGAGGCGGCTCCTGACCTGGGACAGAGTTTCAGGGTTCATAGTTCGATCCACACGTATGTGTTACTAGCTAAATTATCAACTTACCCTACTTTTACAGTCATTCTATCACGTCTGTAAAATATTTTTACCTTAAAAAAGTTCAGTGGTCACTGCGTCTCAAGGAACCTCGTGAAAGACCTTCATTTTGGTCCTCTGTTGATGCTCCACAAACCATCTAAGTCTAGAGCTGGCACATCCAGGTGGGCTGATGCAGCAGAACTTGCATGTGTTCAGCACTGCTCTCACACCGGTGTGTTCGATGTTAGCAGCGGAGCTTCAACGGTCCAAACTTAACTTCAGTTTGAGTTTTCACTGCATCCGAGTTATGCAACACAGCTTGAAAAATGATGATCTCTACATCTGCTAGTTCTTCACACGCTGGTGAGATCGTGTGGTGGCCAGCACTCAGATGTTTCAAAATGAGAAATCCACCATTTGAAAAATAAAATAATACTGAAGTGACACCCACTCTTACTGAATTGTTGATAGCAAGAAAAAAAGAAAAAAATCAAACTAAGTATGATCATTTATAAGGGATAGAAGGCAACTGAAGTCCTTGAGCAAAATGATGACATTTACAGACTGGATACTGAATGATGAACTGGAGGCGTCCTGCTTTGATGGCTGCGACCCATTTTCTTGACTGTGACTTTTTTTCTACTGTGATCTCCTCAAGTCTGTTACGTACTGTGCTTTCCAACTTGCTGAACATTACCCTGAAGGGTTTAGAAAAAAAAGAAGAGGAAGAAGAAAGAAAAAACTTGAGGGTCACTGGTTCAATTCCACAGTCTGCACAAAAAAGTCAGAGCAGAGGAAAGTGAATGAACAACACCTTTCCATCTGCGAACACCTGCTGCCGAGGTGCCCTCGATCAAGGCATTTAACCTTTGTGCAGTGTCCAACTGCAGACGTTAACCTGCACAGACTCCATGTTTGGGTCTGTACAGAAATAAAGAGGTGCTGATAAAGAGCATGCAGGCTCAGCAAACCATTGCCAGATGAATAATAAAAATTAAAAAACAAAATAATCACAATGAGTTGAGCTTCCGCCTCCTTTTAAAATTAGAGTAAAATGACATAAAAAGAGAAAGAGTCAAATTTTGCTGTTCTCCAAGTGGGAGTCGATGTGTTTGATGAGGGCGTCGTCAGGGTAACCGGTGGGGAAGGTCAGCTGACACAGAGGACAGCTGCGAACGGCGCTCTCCTCCGACTCCATCCATAACTACAGAAACAGGAAGACAGAGGGGTCAAACCACTGAACCCCAAACTATCAAATACAATTTACCACTTGAACTCTGAAAGAGAATTTGTGATTCTATCGCCGAACTCATCAGTCACTTTGTATGGCTCCATCACTGAGGTCCACTAGAAAATTAGTTATTAATGCCTGAATGCAACAGCAGCTAGAAAGGTGT
>OMKZ01051357.1:0-31395 GCA_900302535.1 Neoniphon sammara | reverse complement strand
TCAGAGATTATTGAACTGAATGTCGGCGGACAGGTCTATGTTACAAGACACACAACTTTAGTTGCCGTCCCGGATTCTCTACTATGGAACATGTTCAGCAAGAAGTCTCCCAAAGAGTTGGCCAGAGACAGCAAAGGGCGCTTCTTCTTGGACAGGGACGGGTTCTTGTTCCGCTATATTCTAGATTACCTGCGAGACCTGAACTTGGTCCTCCCGGACTATTTCCCTGAGAAAAGCCGACTGCAGAGGGAGGCTGACTTTTTCCAGCTGCGGGACCTTGCCAAACGCCTGAGCCCCAGGGTGAGTAAAGACAATTCAATCAATGAGGAGATCTGCCAGAGTGACACCGAGGAGGGCGCGCTGCCGTGCGGCCTCGGCTCTTCAGGCGGCGTGGAGTCTTTACGCACCATGTCTGCGGCCGGAGGTGCCACACGTTCCCCGTCTCTGGACTCCAGAAAGTCCGGATACATCACTATAGGATACCGCGGCTCGTACACCATAGGAAGAGACATCCAGACTGATGCCAAATTCAGAAGAGTGGCGCGTATCACGGTGTGCGGGAAGACGTCCCTGGCCAAAGAAGTGTTTGGGGAAACACTGAACGAGAGCAGGGACCCCGACCGACCCCCGGAGAGGTACACGTCCAGGTACTACCTGAAGTATAATTTTCTAGAGCAGGCTTTTGACAAGCTGACAGAGGTGGGCTTTCACATGGTGGCTTGCAGCTCCACAGGCACCTGCGCTTACACCAGCAATGATCCAAACGAGGACAAAATTTGGACAAGCTACACTGAATATGTCTTCTGTCGGGAATAACTGTTACCTGTGGTGTCTATTGACCATGCCATTGATGTAAATAGACATTTCATATTCTCGAATGGGACGTCTTAAAATATATATTGCATTTTTTCTGTCCTGAATTGCAGCGTTGGTTACAGGCAAGTGGATGGCAAATATAATAGTCGCGATAATATATTTTTCCCTACTGCGAAATGTTATGTTACCCCATATGAGCCTATGATAAGAATAGCCAACTAAATAAAGCGTTATTTACACGTCCATGGAGGGAAATGATTGGCACTGAGGCGTACTCTGGACACTTAAGTGCATAATAACAGACCCCACTCCTTACACACACACAATCAGACAGTAACCTAAGTCAAGGGAAGATTATGCAACACAAATTTGAATGTCCAAAATGGGTCACACGGGCTTGAATTAACAACACTCATCGTAAGCGCCAAAATTGCCTAGCAATGATAATGCCATCATCTCTGTCTCAAAGAACTGCATGTGTGTGTGTTTCAGTCATATCTGACTCAGTAATGTGTGAAGTGAACAGCATTCAAGAACAGAAGAACATAGCAATTAGTATTCAGTGTCACTGTAAACTCTAGGCTTGCTTGAAGAGTGTTCGGCCAAGTTTTGTATTTTCTAATAGGCTACTCTTAGCAGTTCCATCACTTCACATGATTGTAACTGTATGTACCTGCTTTGTAGCACTGTATTTGTTAACATGTTCATATGAAATAAAATCTTCTACTATGTTATTCTCAACCTTTTGCCAACAATCCTATCTTGTTCTTTACATTTGCTGCACTACCAGCATACAAACTACTCAGTGGAAAATCATGAGGGTCACCATAAAAGAGGGAAACTCACTGAGACAAAAAGTGCTGCAACAGGAAGCAGACCTCAGTACATATGGGATTGAAAGCTACCTTTTTTCTTTACAAGATGTCACACCATTTTAACCCGGTGAGAAATACACACTGAGCAAGCAGATTACAGATAGTATTGTTTGAGTATTATTTCTGTAGTTTCTGTGGTAAAGTCTTAGCATGTTAATGATAGATGTTCAACATGAACGCTGAAATTATGGTGGTGAAATTCAATAATGGACATCCTGTTTTAAATCTGGTGCTTTGATTTGGTCATTCACTGTTGTAAATTGTCATTTCAAGTATAATATCTATTCTGAGGGCTGACCAACTTCATCCTGTTATTAAATTGCACAACCAAAATGCTCCACATCTGAATGCAGTTAGCATGTAAATATTGCAGTTTCCGCCTACCCATTTTGTCACACAAATTCAGCTGCATGCTTTCTGGATGCAAATAGCGCAGCTGTGCACATATGATGTCATTATCATTTCAAGTGTAAATAATGAAAGGGTCCAGCTGCACACAAATAGGAGGGTTCAATCTGCCAGGCACTGTGAATGAATGGAGAGCAGAATGGTGTACCTCTGCTACAGGAGCAGAATTATGACTGGTTAGTGTACAGCCAGACCTGGATTATTTATTTCATTCATAATAAACACAAAAAGGCCTTACATGCAGGGGCATGTGACAGATTATAGAATATCAGGATCTTATTGCCCAGAGGCAGTGACATAACCTCAGTAAGGGGGTCCAAGGGCATCCACCCCCAGGCAAAAATGAGATTTTCATGTGCTTAATGCATCAATCTGGTGCAATCTGAGAGACTACATGACTTTAAAAAAAGTTCTGGGGAAAAGTAAAAGTAAAATAAAATGACTAAGAAAAGATCATGCTGTTTTGATGGGATCAAAAACGATCTTTAGAATATAATCTCTTTGGAGATCACTGCAAATACAAACTAGAAGAGTGCACTCAGTAGAGTGCAGATCTCCACCAGGCATGTGTGGGGACACGATGTCTATATAAAGAAGATAGTTATTGCTTTGTGCCACAACTGGTTGTAGAGACGGTGAGGGTGTTTCCCATGATGGCCTTGATCTTGTCCCTCGTCCAAAGACCCAAAAAGATTAGACAAATTAGTCTCCTGATGTATGAAACAGCAACGGCTGTTTTACACTTCATTTTTTACAGTCGTGAAGCATCAGGCGATTTAACCTGTTTTAACCCCCGCTTGTTGACAGATTCCATCAGCCTCTGACACTTTTTACAGCGTTGTTCTGCTGTGTGTCTTCTCTGTGATCTGTTGACTTTTTTCGTTTTATGTTTTATAAACTCGCACAGAAAATGCAATGCGCATCCTGGATTTTTTCGCCCACAATCAGAGCAAACACAGCCACAATAAAAATAGCCTATTAGCCTGATAGTCCCAGTAGTATGCAGAGAGAGAGTGAGAACAACAATGAATAGACAATGAATGGAGATAGAGCAGTGCAGCGACCCAGTAAAGTGAGAGAGTGCCTGGTCGAGCAAGCTAGACAATTAATGGAGTGAAGGAGCGGAAGTAGCAAGAACAAACGTTTTTCAAAGTTTTTGGATCACTGCAACCACAAGAGGTTCTTCCTCATACAGTCATAACTGCACATGCAATTTTAGGCTGATAGGCCCAGTAGTTTGCAAGATTAGCTGCAGACAGACAGACACATGGACACGTAACCAAATGCATAATGTCCTTGCAGAAATAATAGACAGACTCAAATGAACTGATTAACTGGAAACTATACAGGTTGTGCCACTGGTCAGTTTGTAAAGTAATGAACTGAAACTGAAATGAAGTCAGAGCAATAGTTTGGTTTGCTTTTTACACGTTAGGTCACAGAGTAGAATGAAATGTTCTTGGTAGGAAGCACATACACCCAGAAATATAGTACCATTATAGCCAAACTGTAACTGTAATCCTTAGACTTGTTACAGTAGGACAGACTTGCTGGTCACAAATTCATGATCCCATGGGCAGTAGATAATTACCTAATGCAATTAGGTCAAATATCTGCAAGAATATGCTATTAATAATCAAATATCCTTCAGTATCTATGAATATGATACTGACAGCAGGAAAATATTTCTTGAGAAATTCCAAAGAGGGTGTGGATTACTGGAACTTTGCTCAT
The DNA here is from genome assembly GCA_900302535.1 of Neoniphon sammara. NCBI lineage: Eukaryota > Metazoa > Chordata > Actinopteri > Holocentriformes > Holocentridae > Neoniphon > Neoniphon sammara. The sequence continues at coordinate 27,562 of OMKZ01051357.1, read as the reverse complement.
TCATTTATTGTCTTTACCCACTTATTTGTATGATCAGGAGTGAGCTGGAGCCTTTCCCAGCGTGCGCTGGGCAAAAGGCAGGGAAACACCTTCTAAAGGTCAGTCCCTCACATTCAAACCTGTGGGTGATTTGGAATCCACCTGACCTGCATGATGTTGGACTGTGTGAGGAAACCCATGCAAACGTGGAGAACGTAAACTCCACACTGAAAGGTCCTGGGATGAAACCCGCTCTTCCTTGCCATGAGCCGACAGTGATAACCACCCAGCTGCCCAGCTTCCCTTTCATTTTGTTCACCCAAACTGTTCAAGATGTTGCAACACATGCCCAGGTCACAGTCTCATTCTGCACCTGTAGAAATTAATGCATTTTGACCGCTGAGACAGGAGCATTTGATACAGCCAAAGGGTGCTTACTAGCTCTAATTTAGATTAAATGATGAGCAACAATACTTTCACAAGTAGTAGCCCAATCTTAGATAGGAAACATTTCAGCTGTTATGACTACTCTCTATTTCATGTTTGTTTATGTCTGTCATTACTTACTAGTAAGTGTTAATTTTTTGTATAGTCACATCTCAAGTTTGTAGTTACTGCTACTGAACAGGTAGACAGTTACACAGTGATATCTGTAAGTCACATTAAACTACATGTTTACATTTACCACTGAACTACCAAAATTTTCTCTGAAAAACAACATGACAAGAGGGCATCAACAACAGCATCAAAGACATATGAGGCTGCTGCCACAGACACATGCTTCTTGAACTACTAGTTAATATTAAACATTGACTAGAGAGAGAAGAACAGTGAGAACTGGAGCAGATGATGATAAATGAATTATATTTACAGTATCTCACAAATAATTAATGTCTAACGACCAAAGAATCATAACTACTGAGTTCAGATAGAGACAAAAAAAATGATAAGAACACTTTTTTAAAAAAAAAAAATTAAAAATAGTTACTAATGGCTAAAAATGCTCATATTTTCCCATTTCACTAAAGCACAGGAAAGAAACATTAAAATCGGCAAAGAACAAAAGAGGGAAGATAGGAGACAAACTGTGTCAAAGACTAAAGGGAAAAATGAGAGAGTGAAGAAAAGCACATGACAGCTTCTGTAAATCATTCTGCACTGTTCTTTCTTCTCACATGGTGATCTGAATCGTAATACTGGGTCTCTCATCTCCGTTCCCTCTCTCTGTTGCGCATGCTTTGTGTCGAGCTCCCTGACACGAACCTCAACACATCAGAACAGTTTGAATTCTGTCCCTGGTCCAAGTTGCTTTTCAGCTTCTTGAGTTATTTTAGATCAAAGTCTGTTTCATTAGCACATCACAACGGTGACTCCAGACCAAAGGCTTCATTATTCTAATTAAATTCTGAGTCAGAAAAGCATTTTCAACTTGACTTCCCAATATGGAATACACAGCAGGCAGTGTTTATAGGAGAGTAGTTCATACTGATATGAGAAAGCAAAACATAACAGTATTTGTACAGTTATTGATGTAAAAATAAATAAATAAAAAAAGCCAGAAGAAAATCCATCACTGAATACATTAGCTGATCTATCAAAAATATATCTACCCTCAAATTCAACCATGATCAACCATGTACAGTCATGTGCTTCTGTTCTTTCTACAATAAAAAGCGGCAAGTCATTTGAGATCAGAGAATAGTGTCCATCTTATTAGAAAAAAAAATCTGTTAATTTTGTAAGAAAGGATGTCATAACCCCATTCATTTCTGGAGAGAGAGAGAGAAAAAAACATGCAGATGAAAGGCCTTAAATACAGGCCAGACAGAAAAAAAACAACAACACAGCAAAAGACAGGATATGAGACAGAAAACACTAGTCAAGGTCCCGCTGAGTCCCCAGAGTGATGCCACTGCCATTGGAGCTACTGGCAATAACACCAATATCATCAGACTAAGCACATCTCACATATGGCAAATTATGTTGCTGACAGTGCACTGCATGGAAAATCAATTGTTATTACAATTTTTAAGCCTCGACATCATGTGCATTGCACTGTCATTTCAACTCCCCAACATTTGCAATCAGCAGCCTTCTGACTAATGTGATGTGTTTTAATCACCTGGGCTGAGATGCCGCTTTAACCATTCACATAACCATTATACCTCCCACCTTTAAAGGCTGGCAGGTTCTTTTTAAAATTACAGTCATCAAACACAAAATGCCCTTTCCACAGCTGCTTTGCCACATGCATTTACTGAGTTATGTGGGGGCCACTGGTCTCTCATGGAGGCCTTTTACTTCTCTGCTTTCTCACGGTTATTGCAAATCAGATGGCCCTTTTAGCAAAGCATTTGTTCTCTGCTTGATGCTCTCCACAAGTTAAATTCTTGTGTAGCTGTGCCTGGTGGCTGATACCCTTTGTGCTGTTTCTCTTTGATGCCTGCATCAAACAGCTGTTACCGTTTTGTATACCAAATCATTGTGGAGCAGTTTTTATCCGTACATGGCTCAGTTTCCACGCTAAAACATTTCTTTTGTCACTCCATGTTTTGCGTTTCTGGGGGGCATCGCATTCAGTTTACACTCTTAATAAGCCTGAGCAAGAAAAATTTGTTCATCGTTTCTACAATAAACACATACCTTCCAAGCCGCTAGGATTGCGCTGACAGTGTGTATAACGTCAAAGTGCTTTTCTGTTCTTGCCCAAGTTGTGAGTCTGTCACATACTGTCTGCGTTATCCAGTGGGAGTGTAGTTAGTCTACAATGACAGGGTTCAGTTCTGCGTGCTGAGGTTTCCATTCCAGTGGTAATCACACAAATTCAGAAGATCACGGTTTGTAGCCATTGCTCTAGTTTCAGGCTCTCCACATCTGGGTTGGTTTTGGGTACAAGCATCTCTGTCTATAAAACACAGACAGACAGGGTGGAGTAGCATGAATAATACTTCTAAAATGACAAAGTAGCAACTTAAACAACTCACTTTGGAGTTGAGAAATAGCCACTGGCACAAAGTACTCTGGATAGGATTGTAAAGTAGAACCATTTTCAGTTGAAGGTATGGGAATTATTGCTTTGCTATGCAGCAGCAGCTCCATATGAAATTCACGGTCATTAATGTGCTACCATGGAAAAGGCAATTAATTCTTAACAGCATTTTTTTTGCTACCTCAGAAGGCTGACCCTCATCATTAGCCTTTCACAGTTCACTCAAAGAGCATGCACAAGTACATGTGGTCCTATCAAAGAACTTTGTTTTCTGTTCCTTTTATGGTTTTAGTGGGTCTTTGCTTGTTAGACCAACCTCATTAGACCAAAATAAGTCAGCATAGCCTATCTACACCAACCACAGATGACCTTAGCAAGACTGAGCTCTCACTCTTGAGTCTCTTTGTAGTTATTTGTAGTGTTTATTCTGTGAGCAGTAGTTAAGATTGTGGTTCTGAGATTGTGTTACGGTACATATTGCCACTTAGGGATGACTGTATACAGTGTAAATATTTTTCGCATACTGACAAACACTGGGTCTCATTGGTAAGTAATGGGAAGGTTGAAATATGTTCCTAAATTATTCTTAAGATATTGATATAGAATGTTTTGGGTTATGCCGTGCTGCCAAAACCTTCCCAGTTCCTTCCAGTGCACAGTAGGCATTCAAAATCTGGTTTGGATTTCAAACCAAGAAACAGTTTGAAAATGTCTGCCCAGGGAAAAAAAAGTTTGAAAAACATCTTTGAGTATATTATCTTATTATGAACATCCATTTTGTTATAGTGTTAGGGACAGAATGTTGAAAACAGAGGCTTCCTCAAAAGGCAAAACATGCCAGATGATTATAATTGTGAGTCTAAAATAAAATTTGTCACAGCATTTGAGCTCAACTGTTGGAGTGAACCATTTTCAATTCTCAATCAATACCCAATCAGCTGCCTTTGAGGGCAGATTCACCTTCTTTATATGCCTAATTACCTACACCTGTATACACTAAACAAGCCAACTTCAGTCAAAAGTTTGTTAGTGCAACATGTGAATCCTTTGGTTGATTAAATTCATGTTTTGGCTACTTTAAAAAGGAGAGTTTCAATTTGTGCCTTTGGATTTCCTCAGGAGAAACAGATTTCTATTGTCTTATTTTGTAAATTCTAATTCTTCCCTGATTTATTTTCTAGTTCAGACCATCCTGATGTCACTGTTGCTCATCTCTGTATCATATAAATTGAGCAAACAGCTCTAAAATGTCACCCACTCTCCAATCAGCACTCCAACCAGAATAGCAGGATTCATACAATTCATATTCTCCAAAATTGCCTTTGTTTTATGCATTCATTTATTTGTGCTGGAATTAAAAAAAACCCAAAAACCTTTATCTACCCTTTACAGAGGCACTTCACTTACAATTGTATGACTTTGATATCTATGCATCCAGTACAAAATTACAAACTGCACTTTGAGTCATATCTATATTGTAGAGTATGAGAGGATATAATTGGATTTATTGAATTATCTTGGGAATTTCTATCAGAATTGTTTCCTCTACCCTGAACTACAAAGAAAACTGAACAACAGAAAACTGAAGAGTGGTATTTCAACATAACAAACTCCCACACTTTGGGAGGAATGCTGATTTGTGATCTTTCAACTGAAAAGGCTACAAGTGCCGAGCCAAGACGGTTGTCATTCATCCTGATTTATGCATTGTTGGGTTACTTCAAAACCCAGCGAGCACAATTCAAAGTTGTCAAATAATTGACATCAGAGAGGGCATATTTTTCCCCCTGCCTCTCTTCTCTTCTCTCTGTAAAAACATATGTGCTTTTCTTCTCCCTTTTGCTTTCATTTCTGTTGTCCCAAGCTGGTCTACCCCCTGCCCATGCCTCCACATATCTCTGTAAATATCATAAAAAATATATCACAGAAATACAATATAAAAGGGGGTGACTATAGACCAGCTGAAGCATTTCATTGTTTGTTTCATTGTTTGAACACCATCTCTCATCATTCACGCTGATAACACAGGCACTATGGGATTTGAAACCTTCATATAAATATGGCTTCTTACTCAAATTGTAGATAAAGACAAATCAGAGGCAATGAGTCGCACACCCTTCAAGGCTGGAAATCACAGTCCTCAGAAGTTCACACAGCCTACGAGACAGCTGTTATGTTCAGATAAAGAGGAATAAATGTCTGTTTCTGTCATATCAGATTCTCAGCAAGAACAATGAAAAAAGCACTATTTCTCAGGTGAATCTGTCCTGCTTGCTTTGAGCTTTGCTGCACAGTTCATTTGTATACTTGCTGTTTGATAATACTCTGTTTGTAGCAGGAGAATATGCACTGGAGGAGTTGATGGAAGCCCCTACATCTATTATGTAACATATGCTCAATCAATATCAGCCAACAGGGACATGGTACCGTTGGATACGACTCTTTAGGGTGGTCTTTTCCTTTGATTTGGTCTCTGCTATGAAGCAAAAAAAAAAAAAAAAAAACTGTTACAAAAGAGGTGGAGTCCACTGGCTCTCCTCTCACTCTCCTATTTGTTATAAATAGCTGAGGGTGTATTTGGTCAAAGTGTTGTGTGAATTCTTCTGCTGAAGAATCTGTTCTCTCTGATGAGCTGCATTAGGCTGAGGACAGGCAGGCAGGAGATGTTCGTCACTGGGATAATGCCAGCAATAAAAAAGGGAACAGCGCAGAGACTGAAGCATGGGCTGGTGCTGATATGTGTGATCACAGCAATGACTGTTTCCATGCTTAGGAACAAGCACACTGAGGCAATGCTGCATGCAGAGCAATACAAATACGGGCTTAGTTAATGCCTAACATCTGCCTGGCTATTTCCAACTGACAGATGCCTGCCTCCTCTGCAGCCCTTGTTTACAGGTTACAGCTTGATTAGATAACTAGGTCGACGATGCTTCTCTTACAACAGACAGCTTTTAAACATCATACATGATACACATGCAGAGAAATACTTGAAGTGCTTTTTTGTTCTGGCAATTAACATACATGACACGGTTCATGTTGGTTACCAAGGATACGTGCTGGATAAATAATGTAAAAGCTTGTCAATTGCCTTAAATCAACCTTCATCAGTCATGCTTTTTGAAAATGTAAATATATCAGTTTATCAATGTTGCTGTTTTAGATAGATGCAGATAGAGGAGTTACTGTTTGACGGAAAATCAAAATCAAACTCTGTGCCACAGGAGCTGCATCCTTGAGGCAAAGCTTATGCTGCACATTCTGGCAGGCGTCAGTGCAGTTATTTTGATGCTAGAAAAACATACTAGAGAGGAACTTTTAAATATATATTTAGCTTGTCTAATATTTTGCTACTGCTACAAAGCTATAAAGGCATGTCTGCATGCATTAATGATTGAGGCTGTTTCTTAATTCTCAGTATAATAGTTACGTTTGCTATATTTACATTACATTTGTGCTCACATTTGTTCTGCTGGTCATCAGGGTGCCGTGACCTTGACTGAATGGTTGAGGGCAAAGGTCAGGTAGACCTTTTTCACAGCAGCTATTTCGACATGAATAGCAGGGAAAACACAGATTCCATCCCATTTAGGTCTAATACTGCTTCACGGTATATAATTATTACTGTAAATATGACGTTCCTACTTGGAAAAACCATTCTTGTCTTCTCCCTGGCTGTATTTACTAACTTTAAATGGAAACTTGGGATTTGCTACTTCCACTCAATTTTCTCCCACTTTGCTGCACAACGTCATCAACACAGAAAATTTTGACAAGCATGGAGTTCATCATCAAAGTGTTGCCAGTAATATCACTTTTTATGTCCCTAGAAAGTTGGATACGTTTCTCTACACTTTAATACACACTGATTCAGTTCATTCATATGAACCGTTCATGATAGGCTAGTGTTAGCTTTAGCATTTGCCGTTAGCTTGTAAATACGTAAGTAAACATGTATGTGAACACTCAAGTCAGTCATGTCAAACTTCCACAGTGAACCACATTTTGAATAGCTTACATTAGCTTTGCACATAAGGCTGACATTGCGTCTCATTCATCTTGACCTGAGACACACCTCGTCCTCTGATCTACATCCTCTTTCATAGCATAGCACAGTCAGGGTCCTGGTGTTGCTGGCTCAGTGGAAAGGCTCTGCTGCAATTAAATGGAATGGAACCCTCATTAATATCATTAGTAACACCTGTGTTAACAATTATTCAGTGAACTTTGGTGGTAAAAAGTATTTATTTCTAACTTTAGTCTAAAGGAGTACTCCAACGTTTCGGGCAAAATAATCTTTTTCCAATTTACCCAGATTGAGACAAGATGTTCGATACCACTGTTCCGTCAAAGTGAAAAAATTAATCTTACAACAGCTCTGAAGCTGTCTTATTTTCACAATGTATCGTGTATTTGAAATAGATGTCTAGGAATTTTATTTATTTATTTATTTATTTTTTTATTCTATTTTTTTTAAGAACGATAGTTATTGAGAAGTTAGATGGTTGGAACTATAACAGCTGAACACATGATGGAAGGATACCCTTCTGTCTAACATTTATTTCCTTAAATATGTTTTAAATATTGGACATTTCACATGAGACAGAGATTGAAAGTTTCATAGATTGAGAGTGAGCCTTTTTAATCAACAGTGTGGGTCCCTTGCCATGGGTGCTGCCATGTTCACTTTGATGTTGGCATGAAGGGCTCAGACCACAGAAAAAAAAGGAGCTTTGCACTGGCAGTGGCAGTAACATATTTTCTGTTACAGAGAAGTGGAGCGTAAAAAGCTTCTATCGTTATGAGTAACTGACCTCTGATTCCGACATTTCTTGAGCATCAAAGATGACGACTGCAATTTAACCTTAAAATTAGCACTAGACAGGTGCGCTGTATAGACCTCTAGCCAAAACGCAGTGACATATTTTTGACAGCAATTTTGATAACATAGTATGGTTGTGGACAAATCAGACCATCGTAATGAAAACTGGCTTATTTCCGTGAATTCTATTTGCCTTATAATGTGCAGGGACATGTCCAGGACTGACTTACAGCAAAGAAGAAGCTTCAGCCAAAACAGGAAGTGGACTGCCTCCCTTTACTTGTTTTGGTATAGTATTGTGATAATATATTAAAGGCAATTAACTACACAGACAAGTCCATGCTATGTTGGTCCCACTGTGTCTATCTATGTGTCTATGTCTAAGAATGTTTGATGTCCCTGAGTCCATCAGTCCATGAGTGAAACATGTAATGTTGAAACACACGTGCGAAAATCAGTGTAGAGATTGAGGCAATTTGGTTAGCTAACTGAACTGGAGAAGTAAGATGTAATTTCATCTAGCCGAGTTTATTGTTTGGTATTCATGTGTGCTGGTATGTATGGAGGTGTAGGGATGTATTCAGTAATGGATGACAGAATTTTACAGGTTATTGAGAAGGAGGGGTGGGGTTTGGGGGAGGTAATTAAAGGCAGCACCAAGCCAAATGAACACTTGTTAAAAACAGAGTTGCTTCCATATAAATTGAATAGTTCCTGTAAAACCCCAGCTCCAGAAGACAGAATGGCTGCATTCTTGGTAGCTGGAGGCTGTATTCACAGAAATTGAATGAATGAATAAATTCTATTTCTGTGGTTTCTAAATCAGATCCTCCCCTGGCTCCTGGGACAGGAACACTGCAACAACTGCTGATGGGCTTTACATTCCTGCTGGGAGGTGAATGAACTGCAGAAAGGCTGTTTAGTGGACTAAAGTGATCAGACCAAGCAGACGGTAGGTAGCGTTGCCTCTGCCACATGCGTGATCACATGGAATTTCATGCTGATGCACATAAATATATATGTTACGAACATGAAATAACAGAGTAGAAAATGTTCAGTTTCAGTGTTTCAAGCTGCAGTCGCGATCTAGCTTCAACTAGACTTGCCAAGTCTTGTGAAAAAAATCTCTATGCTGACATGACTGTTTACAGTTACCATGTCAACGACAAGGGCTGCTGCAAAGTTGAATGTCGCAATGGCATGCATACAAGCCTTGGTGAGTGGAAAAATATAATTTTTCTGTGGCACTAATGTTGCTCTGAACACATTTTATCACCATGTTGTATAAAATTTGACAATCTCCCAAAATATGAAATATAAATGATATCACATATGCCAGAAAGTTACATATAGACAACTCCCCATTCAAAGACATAGAGGTCTTTTTGGTCCTGATCCTACTGTCTGCAGCCATTTCAAAGATGGTGCCTGAGTGCCCCATTTCATTTAAAGAGTCTGTAACACAGAGGTTAAAGAACATTGAAAACAGTTATTAACTATTTTGTATTGGACTGGTACTATTGGACTCTTTATTAGAGGGTCTGCTGTACTGTGAGCCGCAATAATTAATCAAAATTGTTTAAGTAGCAAGTGCAGTCAACTATGCCTTGCTTTATGTAGACCTTTAATTCTTGAACAAATTAATTATCTTAAATTGTGATTCAAAATGTTCTGTGGCATGAGCTTAAGTCAGCTCATAAAGGCACCAGTTAGTTGTAAATAATCATTTCACACTCTGACGCACACAGACAGCACATTGTGTCTGCTGACGACAGAGCAACAGGTGGTCTTAACCATTACAATCCAAAACATTCCAGTTTTGCTCAGAAGCATAGCTCATGCTGACACAGGTGACATTAAGATGACAACATAGTAACTCAGGGAAAAGAAAGAGATTTTCCTGGAAATGTAAAGGTCATTTGATGCCAAGGCAGAAGAAAATATCAGCATGCTAGTCACTTGTACAGTACTGATAGCCTGTGTGGGATTTGGAGTTTAAAGACAGGTAGAAAAGTTTTGGATTTTTTGTGTGTGTTGCAATCATTACAGAATATAAATGTGACTTCCAAAGAGTCACTTGATTTTAAGTATGACAGATAATTGAAAATCATAACCTACCGCGACCTCCCTCCATGCTCCATTACACAGGCTGAATGTAGAATTTGAACATCATCTCTCAGACAAGCCGTTTTCCTCGGCGCAGCTTTTTCAACCGTTATTGGGAATCAATTCTCCTTCTCAGCTGCTATTGTTGTCAAGCCCATTAGTTCAAATAACACACTACTAATGGGCCAATTCTACGCCATGCAATCAATGACTGCTGACATTCAGGACCCTCATTGCCATCTTCTGTTCTTCATCATCTGTTCCTCTATCAGGTGGCCCTTTTTGCCCACTCTTGTTGTTTTTCACCCACTCAAGTGCACCCTCAAAGACATGATTGTACTTTCTAGTCTGGTCAAAAGCACACGGCAGAGATAGAGAGATTCATTGACTGCTTTCTCCATCCTGCTGGCCCACTGAGAACAGTACTGAAAGGCTTTGGAGAACACCAATGTCAGTGAGAAACGCTGCAGCTCTTGTGTATTTAATGGTGCTCAATACATATGGCAAGTAAACATATAAGTCAATGAAGATGCAGCACAAGTGGACAGTTGGAATGATTTATTTAGATGCATTTTAATATTCCTGGTGTGTGAGGCAGCGTTTGGTTGGAGTACGATAAAAATTTAAATTGCTGAAACCCTGTGGCTATGTGTTTTTGAGTGTGTTTATTGTGTGTATGTATGTGCCCGTATTGGCTAGATGAGATTACACCGAGCCTTTCTTCAGGCAAGCATTTCTGTCAAACGCTCATTCCGCTCTTTTGCAACGTCCTCTGCAACGTGTGTATGGTATTGCATGCATGCGGTTGCAATCTGTGCTGTGTGCGTGGGTGTGTTTGTGTGTGCATATATATCCAGGGCGGATGTGTGCCAGCCTAACTTGCTTTGATGCTGAGCACTCTCTGGTCAAGCTGCTTTGTTGTTGTTTGTTTGCGCGGTGAATTGTGGATCAAACTCCAGCAGGAATAGCTGTCCTCTCTCTCTCTCTCTCTCTCTCTACCTGTGAGGGGATGAGTGCAGCTTTGTCTTTCCTCTCAGAGTGGTGCAAGAGGCCTGGAGGCACATGCCGCTACTGTGGAAGTGCTGACAGCAGCTCAATTCTTCAGTCAGGGCCAGAGGAGACAGTTAGTAATTCAGCCAAAATTAATATCCACGTTTAACAGCCTGATTTATGTGCTGTACAGCTTGTGGCTCACAATTAATGTTTGTTTGTCTAAGTGAGGAAGTCAATTGAATTTGCAGGGACCTAATTACCGGCCTCTGTTTCCGCATACAGTTGTGTCAGAGAGTTGCTGGGGGTCATGCTGTTTCAAGTGCATTGTGTCAGAAGACCATATTAGGTCATCTTGCTGACTTAAAAGGGAAAAACGGCCAAATGACACCAAGTGTGTTCATTTTGCTATGATGGTTGCTGAAATTTGCAGTCATTTTAGCAATCCTACACAATCACTTGAGCTCTGGTCTGACATCGCATTTCCTGAAAAGGATTTTTTTTTGGGTCTAATTAACAAACTACCGAGTGAAAATAAAAATTAGTGCATGACAATGAAACTCTCAGTCTTCTATGTCAGACTCATTATACCGGTGAAGGGAAAAATATTTTTCCTGTAACTTGAACATTTCTCTCAGGCTATCCTCTGGTAGTTGTAGCGAATCGTTTGGAAAGAGACTTGATCCCATATTCAGCTATGAAATATTGATTACAAACGGTGGGGAGATAAGTCACAGATATGACTTTGAAATACAGAGGTGGGTTCAGATTCATTACAGTGAGTCATCCAGGACCAGTTTCTGCTGCTGCAGTGTGATTATCCATGCTATGATGCCATGTGTCACGAAGTCAACCCTTTCATTGGACCATGATGGGATATTTATGTGGATGTAAATTACAGGTATAATTGGAGACATCTAGTACTTGGCTGTCAGTTTGTCTCTCTCTCCTGTAATGCCATTAGGGAAAAGGAACAATTATATAATAAAGAAATTATGTAATGGTCTAAAGGCAGTGCCAACACTAGATGACAACGGTTGACAGTCTTATCAGCGACTGAATGCAGCTACAGTACCGCTTGTCTACATAAATTATACATAAATTTATAAAATGTAATAATTGATCTTTATGTAATAACAATGTCATTTACTGTGCAATGGAAAGAATGAACACAGAACTCAAGAGGATGAAAATGCCAGAGAAACCTTTTAGAAATTATCTCCTCAAGTTGAAAATGGATGTGTGATGAGCATTTCACTGGGCGATAAATGCTACTCTTTTAGGTGTAGCTGAGTGGAAGAAATCTGGGCAACAGGAGGTCTGTATTCACTTCTAGTGCTTTATTCGCTCTATTTTGCTCTTGCTTTTCCATTAGAGTCTGACTGTGCCAGTGAGCAGGTGTGCCGGTGCCCTCATGCCCCTGCTGCGGCCTGATCAATCTCCAGGGGTAGAAGGAGAGGTAGCTGGTATTCACAGGCTCCCACCTGCCCCATAAGGGACTGAGGTAATCCGCCACTTCACTTCGATCGCCAGCCTTCTCGCCCAGGGTGGGTTGTTCGCCTCATCCTGCTCATGTAACCTGCTTATCTCCCCCTACCTCAGCAGCCATTGATTAGGTATTGACTGAAGAGGGCTTATCGGTGAGATAAAACATGGTGCTTTGGAAGACTTGAAAGTTACAGCAGCTGTGCTTCAGCTGGTGAATCAGTAGATAGTTTCTTATGAATGGCTCACCGGTAACAAAAAAAATAAATAAATAAAATAAGAGTAAAACTCCTTTCCATACCAGAGGTCAACAGCTGCCACTCCTGAATGTGGAAATCAGCCTAGAGGAGATTACTAAAGGGCGCAGGAGATTAATCGGTATAACAAGGAAGGATGTGAGATGGATCAATACGCATACAGCTATGGTTCCACCTTTAGTGTTTCCTGTTCCACTATTTAGGGCTCTATTGCACATGCAACAAGTAATTGCCATTTGCAGAAAGTTACTGTTAGGGCTTAGCACTGGTGTAATCATTTCTAACACAATCAAGGATGGCGTAACATGACTCCTAGCATTTTGCACATTTTTTAGTCTGTCAACTAAAACAGAAGTAGCTTCCCTGAACAAACACCAATTTAAGTCACAGCCCTCCTGCTGCCACTGAGGCTTAAATGCTTGAAATAGCCAGTATGATTCATGTGGCGACATAAAGAGCTAAAGCCCTTGGAAATCAATCAGTGGCTTAGAGAAATGCATTCAGTCTGACAGAGTCAAGCGGCTTGCTTTACAATGAGCTTCAGGTATTTATCAAAAACACTGACTGCCAGGCTTAGCAACGTTGTTGATTGAGGAAAGGGATTAACAACATTATCCGAAATAATTTGAAAACAGCCACAGAAATGTTGCATCACAGGAACCAATATGACATTAGATACCAGTTTAACAGTAAGTGGAAGATGGTTTGCTGCTAAGGTTGAGAATAGATGGTGTTGGTGGAGGACTGTCTGGGGGGCCTGGCAGAAAAACCTGTTAACAGCTAAGTAAGGAAAGAAAAAAACTCAAAAGAGGCACTCAGGACTGAGATGTTACATCTATTGTATGGTAGCCATGGAAACAATAAGTGCTTAAGTTTTAATGTGTTAAAAATTACTCTTGAAGCACCATAGATATAAGAACCAAAAGGCCTCGAGGACACTCTCCAGCGTTAGAGAGAAAAGAGAGGAGATCAGATTTCAAAAATGAGGATTTGTACGATGAGCATATGCACGTAATTATTATATATTTCCCTGTGTGATGCTTACAGGACAAGTTTCTAGTTCTCAAGTAAAAATGTGCAATCTGTCTGACTCTATTTATAGTGTGGCTAAATTAATCAACAAAAAAAATGATGAAACGATGAAGCGAATGGACAGAAGCAAGAACATAAACTCTGAGATGCCAGCTCAATATAAAATAAATATCAAGATTATGTCCCCGCTCTTGGATTGAATTCCACTTCAAATTATTCCAATGAGTGGGCAAGCAGTAATAAGCACCATATACAACATGTACACAAGTCTGGTATCCTCTTCAGAACAGAAAGTCACAGCGGGTGTAGTTAGACCTGTGAAGGATACTAAAAGAGAACTGAAAATTGTACCAAAGTATTTTAACCCTTAATCAGATATTAAAGAATACTCCAACGTGTTCAATACCATTTCACCTCTGTATGCACTCTGGTTCAGTTCCTATGGTTCCTATGGTTTTGTGTTTTAGGAACTATAACTGCTGAACACGGGTGCAGCAGTTATAGTTTCTACCATCTAACTTTTCCTGAAATGACTCTCAATTAAAAAAAAAAAACAACTCAATATGTGTATTTCAATTACACGATACACTGTGTAAATAAGACAGCTTCAGAGTCGCTGTAAGATTTTTTTTTTCACTTTGATGGAGCTAGGCTAATGACTTCTGTAGACTTCAAGGCTTTATGCAAAGCTAACACAAAATGATAACCCTCGGCCCTGAACCAGCGGATGTACTGAGGTGAAAATGGTTTTGAACATCTTGTCTCACTCTGGATAAGTTGGAAAAATGTTGGAGTATTCCTTTAATGCATGCACTCTAAATCTCAAATGAATTTAAAAGCTTCAAAAGTCTGTCACTGACGTTCCCAGTGGCGTAAGGTCTTTCCTGGGTGTGAGCTGTACCCATGCTGGGTGCATGGTAAAGGGATGATGCGCCCCATTCAACCCCTCCTTGTCTCGTCCTCCTAAGGACATAAAGTATCAGCTCAGGAAAGCATGAAATTGAGTTTAGAGACAAACGGACATAAGTGATGGTTTTATGATCACCTAGAGCAAACACCCAGACCATTAGCAAGTTAACAGGCCAAACACTCTCAGCTTTCCTCTTTGCTCTGTGTAGGACCCCGGAGCACTTATGGGGTTTAATGATGAACAGGAGCAATGGCTGGATCGCAAACAGACGATAAAGGAGGACAGCTGGAAGTCCGCTTAATCTGTTATTTGAACCTATTAGCTCTGCTGTCTGTTTGCCAACTGAGGAATTTCTGGTCAGTTCTGTCCGGACTAAAGGACACTGAGGGAACATGGTGGAGTGGTTTATACATAGCAATGATCAAGACAAAAGTTTCACTGCTTTATCTCAGGAACATGAGCAGTGTTTCACCTTGGGGCAGAACAGAGTACAGCTTGTAAATGCACTGTTAGACTTTAATTGAGAGGTGAGGGGGGCACGGCATGCCTACTAATAAAACAGCACAGAGAAGATCAGATCTACCTTTGCCCCTAAGGTGAGAAGCCCTTCATTTAAATCTTAATTTAGTTCTCAGCAGCAGTGGAGCAGCAGCGAGTGTAATGAGACAGAGGTTCTGTATTTATATTACACTTTTATGGATATGAACGGGGGAAAGTTATTGGAATTTCATTTCATCTCTACGTCGAGTGCCTTCATAGTTTGAATATGAATCATGTGCATTCATCCAAAACAAACAAGTTGTCGAACAGTGATAGAGGGGAGAGGGCTTCGGAGGATTCCCCAAGGGCAGCCCTGTTCCAGCTCCAACTCCAGCTCAATTCCCCCCGGGTCTGCAGTCAAGTATGAAGAAGATAGCAGCTGGCGTATCAAACTCCCATACGCCTGGGACTCAGGGGCAAAAACCCTCAGAAAGTTGTGTGAGCTCACTCATTTGCAACCTTAAACTCCAAATTAAATTTACTCTGGCTCTGGCTTCCCGGGAGTATCAGTTGTTTCAAATGAGGCAAGTATTCACGTTTCAAGCAGTCCCATGGGTGTACAGCAAACAGCTGATTTCATGTTCTTTTACAGTTCTCTTTATTACACTAAGTGCAGCTGAAGTCAAATCATCAGTACATGGGAAGTTGTCAATCGTTTTTCAACCTCGATGTCCTCATTGATCTCTCCCCTCATTCTTTGTATATGAATGCCCAAGTCTGCACACTGTTGTTGGCATGAAAATAGCTAAAATCAATATATTGACAGTAGCTCTGCTCCTGTGCTGTAGGACAGACAAAAACAAAAAGCTTACAGTTCAGGAAATGATGGGTTTTGGAAAGCTATTCACCATACAGTAATTACTGCCCTGCTCTGGAGATAGTGATGTTGAATAGAGCACAAACAAAAGATTGGACTGACAGCTTCACGTTGTAGTGGTGCTTTTCAGATAAAGTATTACGCGCTTACTGCAGCAGCAACAATAAACTCCCATCCAGACCGCTACGCTGCCTTTCAGGAATCCATTCACTATCCAGTCTTGTGTTTCTTCATGGAGGCAGAAACTCTGCCACAGTAAATGGAGGTAAAGCCAGGAGATATAATTATAATGACTGCCAATTCAGAAATGAGCACAGGATAATTAGGCATCTCTGCTCTAATATACACTGTTCCATTTTTGTCAAATTCAATCACTGTTTAAACCAAGTTTGTTATCATCGTACGATGGTCTAAATGGCTGTTCACAATTCACAGCATATACTTCATCTCCTTTTAATTTTTCTCAGTTTAACAAGGTCAGAAATCCTTGAATCCCACGAGACTGCCAGCATGATGAGCAATCACCTATGTAAATTACAGCAAACTTACAACAGTGTTGCTTAAACACAGCACAGCATAAGTGCCATTTACTGGAATTCAATTTTTCCATTTTGCTTGCTCTCCATTTTGCTTGTTTGATCAGATTTCTCCAAAAGATAGAGAGATTATTATTTTTCAAGAGATTTCTTTGGCTCAAGAGTAAAGCAACACGATGGCCACTGTCCAATGCAAATAAAATAGAATACCATGCTGAATAGTCGCTAAAATAATTAATGATAACATGAAGTGTATGACCAATTATGGGTCAAAACATTTGTGTTTATCGTAGGTGTACCCTTAGAGAACAAAAATTCATGATTCGTTAGGATGGCAAATTGTGTTTGTGTGTGTGTGTGTGTGTGTGTGGTTGAAATGAAAAAGCGAACTCATAGCCAGTGTTGCAGTCAGATCTTGACATATTCCCTCTTGCAATTTCAAACAAGCACTTGAAAATGTCAAAACTTTGCAAATTATTGTTTTCATTGCCCCACTGCATTAAGACACACACGGTAGAGTCAGTTCCTTTGTGTCAGGCTTCAGAGCCAGTTTGGCATTTAAAGTGAATCCTCACGTCGCTGCCTTGTGGTGTTTGCGGCCGTGGATCGATGCACTGACAAAAATATGCTTCAAACTGATGTGTCAAACCGATGTGGCCTTTTAAAATGTGCAAAGTCATGTTCCAAACAAACCAGAAACTTAATGAAATGTTTAAAGAAAATCCCTCTCAGCACTGACAGGGAACTACTTAAAGACAGAGAGAGAGCTTGTGTACAAGAGGTGTGAAGGCTGTTAAAGAAGGAATGGATGGTTGGAAGGGATTCAGTCTGGTCTGCCCTCCATTCAGATGACAAATCCAAACAATTCAACCTCCCCTCTGCTTCCTGTCATCCATCGCTCTGCATTATCTTTCCATGACAATAGCTGTGGGGACAATCCCAAGAACAAGTCTGACTGAACTTATTTGTGTGGGAAACACATCTGACTCATGATTCAGTAGAGCTTTTTTAAGACAGTAAGAAAACAAAAAGGGACACGGCAGAAAAGGTTAGGTTTTGCTCATGTATGCATATAAATTAAGAGATTTTTAACTGCTACTGCCATTTCCATGCATCTCTTTATGCTAACCATGTCTGCAAATCTTTATCCTTTATCCATTCATAAGCATATCTAAACAACATTTGCACTGGAAATGAGATCAAATCTAATACAGGGGGAGGGGAGTTTGATATGCAAATCTGTAACATAACCTACTACATATTTTGGGCCTTCAAACCAGGTGGTAACCAATTTGTCTGTAACATTGTACTCAATCCTAGTCATTACATAATCTACACAACAGATTTTTCTGCCTATAGTGATTAGAGTTGCACAAACAGATCCCATTTCTAGCCAAATAAAAGCAAGGATTATAACAAAATGGATGAACTAATGAATGAAATGCGCAGAGGGAGAGAATCACTTAGTGCAAGCTGTGATTCTGAGATTGTGTATGTAGTTTATGAACATGCTAATTACTATTAACCATTACAAATCTCAAAATCGGTTTGTATGTCAAATGCCACACATCATATAAACACACAGGTCAATCTGAATGTGCAAAACACTCCATATATAATTCAGGATATCATGGTTCATCCTCATATATTATGTAATCAATACCAAACATTGACCTGGAATAAATGGCCATGCTAATGCAGGGAAATGTCATTGAATGTTGACAAGGCTGTTTGAGCTGCAGCTTCGCGCTGGCATCAGGATATCCAGAGGATTACCGGCCCATATGGTTACTCAGAGAGAGAGAGAGGGAGAGAAACAAAGCTGGGTTCTGGCATTGCTAAAACCATCAGTGAATGAGCGGCACTCATGCACAGTCACAAACACTTTGCACAGCTCCCTACGGCACATGGAGAATTATGCTATAAAGCCAGAGATAAACCTAACTGCTCTGCTTCTGCCTTGTCAACCCTGCTCCCTTGCACTTGCACACGCACAAACAGATGCATGCACACACACACACACACACACACACACACACACACACACACACACACACACACACACACACACACAAAACCCACTTTCATCCCACCCTCATTTGTCCTTGTTCTAATGACATGTACACTGGATAGGACACAGAGCAGCACACTGAAATCACATTTTTGCATCATCTGTGTTTTTTGCATCAGTTTCTTTAAACCATAATGTGAACTCTCACTGTTTATATGCTGTACTCACAACCCATAAACACAGATCGAAATAATATTTTACCTAGAATAATGTTCGCCATTTGTGTGAGCACTCAGTGAGGCAATCTATGCCAGAAAACAAGCAATTCTGGCAAAAATTGCAAGTAGAAAAGAGTTTTCCAGGGTGAGGGGTGGAGTGGAGGTTGGCAGGTGTTAACAGGACCTATATACCATTTCTGCGTCTTTGTAGTGATGTGCGTATTGCAAACGTCAAACTGATTTTCCTGACATCAAATGAAGAACAGATTAAGAATGTGTCATCGTCCCTTTTAAGTCTTCCTCTGATAAAATTCTAATTAACTTCAATCCTGTGTGACAAGTGATGACAAGGGGTGGGAGCAGAAATAGGGCTGTATTTGAAGATGAGGTATGGCCTAAATATTATGCCCCTGACAATTTTTTGAAAGAGAAACACTGAGGTCCTGGTCAGTGGATTTGTGTTGAGGCATACTCTCGATTTCAACCAGAAAGTCCGCTCCTTTGGATCACAAAACATCTGCATTCTTAAATGCACGGACAAGCGGGCTTTAGTGTAGTATCATTTACAAATACATAGGATTTAATGTTACAGTCCTTTATACCATAATCCACAATGAGCACTTATGCAGGAGTCCACTTCAGATGTCAGAGTTATGATGTAATGATGGCGACTACAGAGGCCGTCATAAATCAGACAGGCAGCAACATTCACCTGATCTAGTGTGTGAGTGCAGTTATGTCACTGGGGTTATCCACTGGGCACGTCCCATTACAGATTCCAGTTTCCAGAAGGCTTAACTGTGATTTCTACCACCAACATTCACTTCAAATACAGCTAAAGTTGCTTCCACTGTCCTCTACCTACATTTGGACTCATCCTCAATTCCCAGCATTGTCAACAATTTCTAAGCCTGCTATTGATTTCAACAGCAACAATAAGCCAAAGGGATGGCTGCCATGTTGGAATGACCTGCTGAACAGTCCAGTGGTGGCATTATATCAGCAAATAATGCCACTCATTGAGAACAGTGTATCTCTATCCAATCCAGCTAATGTCCATACTGTCATGTTTTCTGAAACTTAATCTTAGGGTTATGCTTAATCGTAATCATAAAATAGATATTAGACCCCAACTGGCATTTACTAAGCAACTTTTCATTTTATGTCACATATTTTCATGTTTTAGATTGATGACAATTGTGTTGTTTTTTATATAGCTGAAAAGCCTAATCAGACCCATGGGTCATGAAGGCTGTATGCGATACATCTGTTACATGTTTCTAACCTGTAACAATGTCTGTCCCTGATAAATAACTGAATAAAAAAATAAAATAAAGCACACCTGTACTAACAAACTATGGGAGTGTGCCTGCAGTATGTTCCCTCACCCTTAAGCTTAACATACACTGTCCATAAAGGAACGAGGGAACACAGGGATGAAGGAACATAGTGTTGACACGTTATTGTGAATTCCAATACAGTTATGGGCTAGATACAGCCATAAGTGCTGTGATTGGTCAGGAAATTGGTTGCCTTTATTTCCCAGTTGTTAAATCAGCATTGATATGACAGCTAACACCCTAACACAACCATGACTCTAACCTCAGTCCGTGTGAGGGCATCTTGCACAGAACTGTACTGGGATTCATAATAAGTCAATACTGTCTGCTAAATGATACGCCAGCTAACATGTCTCAGACAACCAGAAGCTAACAAGCCAACATATCAACACCAGAGAATCAGACCAGAAGCCATGCTGCAAACAGGCAGAACAGCTTTGTTGCTAACAAACAATCTGATCTGTCACATGGCGTGCAACAAACACAAGCTAACAAGCCAGACATGCCAGCGCAAAAAATCCACTACTAAACAACCATAGCAGCTGTGCTATCAGCTTCACCAGCATGCTAGCAGCACATAAATAAATAAATAAATTAATTAATTAAAATAAAATAAAAATGGGAGTGTATCCCCAGGGCCCAACATTCACTTGATTAGTGTATTTTTTTTCCATACATCATTCTTTACTGAGCATTTCAGATTATGTGTTTTTGTTGATACATGGACATGGACATTAGGGACACTATTCTTCTTTTAAAGCTGAGGGAACATAGTGTTTGTTGTTCATATTCAATGTTATGTATGTGGCTAATGTTGGCATTACAGCACTAATGCCAACTTTGTTATTGTTTCATAATGTTAATAAAAAGTGCGTTTTGTATCTTTGGAAACAGTTTGTCCATAAACACTATTTCAGATAGTATTAAACAAACACATACTATCAGATTATGCTTTCTTTAATATAACAGAGTATGGAAATTGTTCTTTTATGCTGATAGAACATAGGATTGTGGGAGCATTGGGCTGTTTTCAGTTTTAAAAGATTACATTGAGGGAACATAAGACCTGGGAACATAGGACCATTTAGTAAGTAAATATTTATTTATTTATTTATTTTTTAAAAAAGCTAATGTGGCCACTTTAAACTCAAATATACATGAGCTGCTATCACACATCTGCCTTTCTCCTTCTGAAATTACTCTTGGCACGCTGTCTGCCTTAGTGTGTGTGGCATCTGTCTTTGATGAATAGTGCTATAAAGGCTATAAGTGCTATGAATATAGTGCTATAAAGGCTAAACTGGAAAATCTGACAACAGATTCTTCAGCACTCAGACAGCAATGATAACATCCAATCTAGGTACCTCATTTCTTAAGTCTGTTCATCCCTAAACATGCAGCTGAAAATACCACTAGAGAGGGAGAGGAGAATAATTAACTGAGAATCAGTATTCCAGCTCGTGCTCAGTCATAACACAGAGGAGGGATGGATTAATATAAGGCCAGAAAACTTGGTCCCCTGTCACCCCAGGCATAATAACATTTCAAGCATATCTGGGTGCCCCAGCTGTGACCATGCAGCCTTATCATTTAGAAGCCATGTACACTTTCTATTTTCTTTTTTGCCCTACTCCTCAAAATGTAAAAGCAAGTCCAATGCATTTCAATGCTGGTCATACTTTACTAGCTCAGCCGGGGTAAAGGAGCAAAAAGAGATTGGAGGGCTGGAAAAGTCATGGAGGGAAATCACAACAGTTGTTGTTCCTGATTCTAACCCTCTGACTGCATTAAGTAAACCTGACTTTCCCCTTTTGCATATACAGAAGAAAAAGAAAACAAAAAACGTGCAAATCTTTCCTTTTTTCTCTTTGACCTGTTTCATTCCTATACCCGGTATGCCCCCTTCCACGTCTGCCCTGCTGAAAATTGTTGAGAAAACACAGCAGAAGAAAAATGTTCTCCTTTGTCGAGACAGAGACGTATGAGCACACGAGATGAGAGGAGAGCAAAGAGGGACAGATTCGCTCATGAGTCAGGTCTAATGATCATTCCCAGGAAATTGATCTTTTCCAGCGACAGTGAAACCGAGTATTCATGTGGCTCCTTGATTTTGAGCCTCTACTCATCAATTAAATCCTGAGTCTCCCAGAATAAACACGATCAGTGCCATCCCTCTTCCAAAGCTGAATCTCTTTTGAATGAGTTTTACCCTTTTCTTTTGTGAGCCAGAGATTAGAGTCAGTATCCACACTGAGGATGAGTGGGGATCTAGGCAGATATTCCCTTTGTTGAACAAAATGCCACAGAACAACACAATACCTGTTCAAGTTTGAGTTTTTTATCTGGGGAAGATAACTGACAGTCTCAGCTATTTGTGACACTTGTGACACATTTGTGACAGAATGAAGGGAACTTTAACTGTCAAGCTGTTGGCAAAACTTATGTCATTATCTGAACACTTTCATCCAAAGCACCGTCAACTATACTGGAGTTTATATTTATTTTCACGATGGGTCGCCCCAGTGGGGAATGGAACCACTAAACCTGGCAAAGTCTGTGCCATGCTGCTCCCACTGAGCCACAGAGGAGCTTATCCATTTAATAAAAAAAGAAAAACAGAAAGACGAGGCCATTTTACACTGGTGCCTTTTACAGAAAGGGAACATGAACCAGCTATAAGACTACCCTTAATAAAAATCAAATTATTTGATTATATCATAATTATTGAAAATTCATAGGATTTTTAGTAACCCCTCTGGGCTTGCAAGATATTGGACATTTACCATCTTCACACCATATTGAGAATCTACTATTAATAGGAGAAATACTATGCCACAGCATTTTCTAGCATTTTTAATCTTTTTCTAATTGCTGCAGATACATGCCATAAATTAAAGCAAAGCCAACATGATCATAGTCATCACTTAGTGTCTGTTATGCTTGTCTAACAGGGCTGGAATTGACAAGTATATTTGTAACTGGATTGGGTATCTATCTGTACACAAGTGAAAAAAAGGTGTAAATTTACATTTTTTAACTGCTGCACTGTATTATTTCTATGTGTAATGGGTTAAAGATGATCCCTACCAAGAGGCTTGAACCATGCTACCATGAAGAGACAAAGGCTGGCTAGATTAATCCAGACATTTTGTCTATCTGATCTCCTTAATATCCACTTTCCTTAATCCCTGTAGTTAATTCAATCTAAGAACAGCATTTAAGCCAATTGCATGGATGCTGCAAGCCATGGCAACAGGTCTTGTGAGACTGTTTGCAGTGACGTGACTAATTATAGAATCAATTCAGATTGCAGGTGGATTAGTGTCTGGTGGTTTCTCTGAAGCGTGTAGAGGACTCCTTTAAGCAGCAGGGAGCTCTACTTTTCAACACACGACATGATGATGGGCTGCAGGATATCAGACGTCTTTGAACCACACAGTGTGTATTAGCAGCTCCAAAAGAAAAAAAAAAAAACAACTCAAAACAAAAACAAAGGTATATGTGGCTGCTAATGAGAAATACCACTTTGATTGCCTAAGAAGCCAACGGTTGGCACAACATGTACTGGCCTTAAACAGCGTGGAAGAGTAAAAGCAGAAATCCAAGGTGTGATGTTTAATTTGTAAACTGCAAAATCTTATGACTCAGTGCACCTTGTACCAGCTATACTGTGGGTGCGTAGCTCTACTTTTCACAGAAAGATGTAATGTTCCATAGCAGGCTGAGTAGTGCAAGCAGCAGCAGTCATCAACCAGCTAAATAAAAGTGACTGCAGCTGAACAATCACTTAAGCCTTTGATTACTGTAATCTAGGATCACAGTGCCCCCTTCTGGCTAGTTCAAACTACACCCGAGCCTCAAAAAACAGAGGATCATCAAAAATGGTCTGTGTTGTGCAAATGGAGCATGATTATCAGGCTCACTGTTGTGTGTTGACTGTAAGACAAAACAAAAAGAAAAAAATCATCCACTCGGCCCTGACTGGATATCTTCTGAAATATCTGTAATCTTCTCTCACAGCAGGAGAGCATCAGTAAGAACCAAGAAGCTGACAGTGAGCTTGACGAGTTAAGAGACTGTTTGATGGAGGGTATAGCAAGCATATCATCTAAGCTCTCCTCCATCTGTGTTCAATCTCCTTACAGACCTCATTCTTCTGACCAGCCAAGCATACTGTTGCTGTTGTAAGCCCCGGCAGACACACAAGCCATTCAGACCGACACTGTTCGATTCTCCACATCAAAGCCTCTCATGAAGGCTGGCTGCGGCCTCGGCTTTGGAAAGGGAGATGGGATGCTTATGCTGGAAGGTTTTAGATTTCTTGGCCATTCAAATACATTCGGCGCCATGCAGGCCCGGCTTGTTTTCTAAGCATTAGGATTAAAATCTCTCCCCGCAAGAGAGCCAAGAAAAATCTAAAAAAGGCATCTAAGAATTTGAGATGGTTTCCTCCAGGGACTGTTTGTGTTCGACCTCAAGAATACAGGGACTATTTATTCTCAGTCCAACTTATTTCCATTTATTGCTTCAAAGGAGCTTACTGTCATATATGGAAAACTGGGGCGAATTCTCACCTTGTCATTCGAATGCATTTGGGAACTGAGAGCTGAGCAATCAGAAGTGTTTCCATTCATTAACATATGAATATTGAATGTATGTTTATGCAGATACCATTTCATTAAACAGCTAGAATGACAGAATACATTAGGAGAATAGCTTATCACAGTGTAATCAAATGTAATGCATGCACGCTGAATGAAATATGCATGACAAATTGGCTTCGGAGAACATAGAGCAGGCAGGTCCTCTGAACCTTGCACAAAGGCTCATTGAAATTCCTTTCATTACCACTATGGCTCTAGAGAGAGACAGAGAGAAGGGGAGAGAGAGAGAGAGAGAGAGAGAGAGAGAGAGAGAGAGAGGATGGATAATGAATTCCTGATTGCAGAGGGAGGATAGGCCTTGTATTATATAGGAGGATATTATGGTGATGTATTAAGCAATTTTACGGTTAAATGGATAAAAGTAAACAAAGGATGAGCATTTGGTCATTTTATTTACAAATGTTTCTGAAGAAAGTTTGCCTCAATGCCATTCAGTATATGTTCTCATGAAAAACCTGCTCCTGTAGACTCTCAAATCTATCAGTGAAACTCCTGATAAGTGCTTTCCAAGCAAACTGGAACTTTTTTTTTTTTTTAAATATATCATGATATAATTCTAATAATCTTTATTACTTTTCACCTGTTACAAACAAAAAGGCACATAGACATGATAAGAATACCTTGGTCAACAAACATGTTAATAGCACAGGACTCAGCAGAAAAAAAGAAGCCTAAATGAGAGGACTGGGTTCCCCCAGTCTAACATGAAAACTCTTCCATCTCTATAATCTGTCACAATAACAAAGATCTGCCTCGATAATCTTACCGACAATATAATGCTTGAGTAGTTTCTGGCTAAAACATCTAAGAACTCTCTGGTGCATGCACATCCCTTATACTTTGTACAATTTGTAATACTTAATATGATATAACACATTAAATTTGCTAACTTTTTGCCACTGTTACCCTCCCAATCACACACTGTAAATAGAAGGAATATGATTCTCACTGCTGAGTCAATTGCTGCTGTCTAGAATCATAAATGTAAATATGTTGCCGTGAAGAGTCCTGGCTGTTTGCCGTGGCTGCAATGTTCATGGGTTGTTGTCAAAAGTAGTCTCTTCATCGATCTGCTGGAGTTTAGTCACGTCACATGGAGGTTGGCTGGCCAGCTGCAAGGAAAAGGGATGGCAATATTATACAAGAAAGCCCAAAACAACAGGTACTCATGTTGATCGGTTTACTCAAGTACTCACTTTTGAATCGCATGTAGCAGGAATTACAGTACAGCTGTTTGTTTCGTATTCTGACTTCAGCCCCGGCTTCAGATCCTCCAAGGTCGGATTTACAGTCGATACACTGAGGAGTTTAGGAGAGGACAGAGTTAGAGAGGCACTCGGTTAGTCAAAGCTTGTCCACAAATATCCAACTCCACTGCAGGAGCAACAAGGACAGACAGACCCAAGGCCCTGGATTGTGTGTACAGCACGAGGAGCAGCAAATGGGAAAGAAATCAGAGTAAATGAGACACCAGACAAAGGGCGGCGGGCAGGATCAATAATCAGATGCGGGAGACCAGTGGCTCATAGCCAAGTGAAAGCCAAGGCTTAAGGATGGATCAAAGACGAGATTTAAGTGCAAGGATGTTAGGAAGCAGCAAAGTGAGAGGTTGATTAGTTTGGCTTACAGGTTTTGGCACAAGTATAGATGCAATTGACAAGAGAAACTTTTCTCAGCTGCAGCAGGATCAAGACCTGGTGATTGATTCCTATTTACGAGGTTAGTAGTGAAAGATTGATCAGACAAAGTAAGTTTCTGTGGATCGGTCAAAACAGGCCGCCAATCTCCAGGCCACGGCAGTCCAGCTCTCACCTTAAAACAGCCCAAATGATAACAGAGCCCAAGGGACTCGATGATCATGGCCGCTCCCTTTCCCAGCGGGTTGTCACAGAACGTACAGATTTTCTTGCCACTCACTGACCTGGATTACAGAATGTACAACCATGATGTGAGGGGAAAGCACACATGCATGATGCATGTATGCATGCACATATACACACACACAAACACACACACACACAGACACATGCTCAAGTATACACTCGGGTTAGACTGATATATCGTTTTTTGGTGATATATCTAGCTGATTTTGGCCTTTGGTTAAATGGGTCAGTCATGTTGTCCACTGCCAGTATGAAGGAGGTTCCTTCCCAACCACAACTCCATAAAGATCTGCAAAACCTTCAATGAAATTTGCTTTTCTTCTTTATTCATTCATTTGAAAGAATTAATTTGAATGTCTTTCAGTGGAAAGCATTAGTGATATGCAATGGCCAAAGTGCTGTTTCATAGGCTTCTGCAACCTGCCAAGAGGAACATTCTGGAGCACACACAGAGTATTATATGTTTCAATGGATAGCCTATTTGATATATGTTTTAAGGCATGGCTTGATAAAAGAATTTGTTAAAGGGACATTTAAACTTAATTTATTATTGAGTGTTTAGATGAATTTCACTTCTGTAGCCTAATGCTAAATTTAGATTTTACATCTGTTTCAATCTGAAGGCTGCAGGCACAGTGTAGATGAGAAGCTTGAAGACGTTCAGGTCAAGGTTAAAATATCAGGCCTGATTCAAGCTCTACTTCAGTCTATAAATATCGGTATTGGGCTTCAAAAACCTGTACTGTGCACACATATACACGTACACGTACACATACACAGACACATACACATGAAACAGGACATCTGCATGACAGCACTGGACAGAAAATCCTGTGCAGTACCTATAATCTGTTGGGACTGAAACAGGTGAATGCATGGAGTGTGTCTAAACTTAAACATCGTATTCAACTGCATATCACCGTCTGCTTAAAGGTATCAACAGTGAAAATAAAAGCACAAGGTTCAAATCTCCCTTCACCACC
>OMKZ01051354.1:0-16431 GCA_900302535.1 Neoniphon sammara | reverse complement strand
GGGCAGCACTAGTATGCGTTATCTACAGGGTTCCCACCAGTTATGGAATTTCTGGAAAGTCATGTAATTTTGAAAAGTCTATTCCAGACAGGGAAAGTCAGGGGGATTAATAAATTCTTGGAATAAGTGATGGAATTTTGTCCACCTTGATTTTAAAAAAATCAGTAACTAGTTATTCACCAAATATGTTCACCTCCCCCTCAGAATAAAACAGAATGATGAAATTTAATAAGGCCCCCTGGAGTGCTTTTAAAGTGTTGGTCAAGGGAAAAAATGTTGAGCTTCCACTTCTCTTTATTTCGCGAGTCAAACTGGATCCCTGAGCTTTGAACAGATAAACAGAATAAAGGCTTTTTAACACATTTTTGTCTTGGATTTCTCATTTTTCCACATGATTACCAGAGCACCTTTTTGAAATCCAAAGAAAAAAAGTTTTAACATTAGAAGCTAAGAAGCAGTTTTCTCCTACACTTTAATTGTGTCTTCTGGCACCGACACGACTAGTCGATCAGCAGAAGATTAGTTGTCGATTACAGTTTTGATAACCGAGTAAGCAATTTGGTCCAGGAAAAATATCATTTTCTGGTTACAGCTTCATAAATACTAAGATGTGTTTTCTTTCCTCTGTTTCATATCACTACAAAATGAAACTTTGGGGTATTTGGCTGCTGGCCAGACTGATTGAGCAATTTGAAGTCATCACTTTTTACTCTGGCAGCATGTGACGAGCATTTGTCATTTCCGGTACTTTGTAGAGTAAATCACTTAAATTATTCTTAATCGACAGTGAAAACAAACACTATTTGCAGGCCTGGTGTCTCCTCATCTCCCTGTGACTTTGCAAGAATCGGCCCCATGCAGTGACAATTCACCGCAGCAGAGGGGGTAAATTTATTACTGGAGGTTTAGCTCTGCCTCTCCACATCAAGCAAGATGTAAAGTTACCACTTCTGTAAGCGGTGGCTGCTCCGAGGCACGTTCGTGTCCCGGCCCGTGCAGCCACAGGATGTAAATTACCCACAAATTAAGACAGCACAATGTATCGCAACAAGTTCAGATCGCTCCCAGGCCTAAAGTGAGGGTGCCAGACTCATTAATGGACCCGGTGAAGCTGATTAAGAAGCCCCAAAACTGGCTGCACTAATGAGAGATTGATTTATATTGGAACAGGGAGTGAAGGGGAAGAAAAAGGCCAGACAAACTGTGTTGTTTATTCTGTCTGCTCTCCTGCCACACGGTCATGTTTCTGCCTCTCGCTTCTTTGCAGAGTTCCCGTTTCTTGTTGCTGACAGTTCATATGTGTCAGGTGTCAGTGTGTGTGTGTGTGTGTTTGTGTGTTGTCCTATAGGGCTGGCAGTTCCTCGCCTTGTGTGTCGGACTCTTTCTGCCTCAGCACCCTTTCCTCTGGCTGCTGCAGGTTCACCTCAAAAGACACGCCGACTCCAGGTGAGAAAACACCGGGGGGAAACACACGCCACGCAGGGACCAAATTTAACACGACAACTGGACTGCTGGACAAATGAAATTGTGTTTGACAGTGATCATTTTGAAGCACTCTAAAAAATATCTAACTAACAAGTCAGTGAGTCTAGCACTGAGTCTTGAGATCTTTCTTTTATTAAAGAAGGTAAATAAATCTGCCAGTGGGGTGAGATAATTTTACTTGTTTACAGTGAAAATCAACTTGATTCAAGGATTTTCTTGAGTCAAACATTATTTTGAAACTACTGGAGTGATCTGTCGTATTTGAAGGTATCGTTACTTTTTTTCCCCCTCTGGAAAATCTTTGAAAGTGAAACTTAATGGGAAATCATTTAAAATCATCATCACAAAAGCACATTTGTTTTCTTTTGTTGCAAGGAAAAGACTAAATAAAGACTCAATGACTTGTTAAAATGGACATATTTGTAGTCGGTTTAAAAAGTGCAAAAGAAGTTGTTGCTTGAACCACAATACAAATCACTGCTCAGAGATGGATAAAGTATGGGAGTCTGATCCTGTTCACATGCACGTTCATTTGTCTTGCAAATGCAAACAATGCAAACAACCTGCTGCAGCCTCCTGTTGGGCCAGCTTTGGATTTGACTGTGATTTGCCTGTGCTTTACAATGCTTTTCTTCAGAGAGAAATCCAACAACTAAAAATAAGTTTGTGAAAAATATTTTATTTTTGCTCTGATGCATTGATGTTTATGATGTATGATATGTTTTTACCATTACATCACTACACCCCTACCTTTGTCCAGGACTGAGGTGGGTAAATATGCCATCTACTGCCAGCGCTCAATGGAGCGGACACAGCAGAAGGGCGAGAGGCAGGCCAGGCCGTCCCGTATGGAGATCCTGTCCATCCTGCTGAGGAACCCCTACCACCACTCCCTGCCCTTCAGTGTCCCGGTCCACTTCCTCAATAACACCTACCAGGTAAAACTTACAGTATGCACCATGTAATGTGTGTATACCTGCAGGAATGTGTCACCTATGATATGATGCAGTCAAGCTAAAGACAGTTCCTGAAAAGATGCAATTTTCCAACAATGACACGCAACGAAAATTATAAAAAACATTCTCTTTGCTCCGTGGAAGTAAAAACATTTATCAGTTCTGCAACACGTTTTGGATGCATGCCATCATCCATGTTTTACTACTCAGTATATTTCCACAGGTGGTGAGCTTCGATGCAGCAACTACAGTGGAGGAGTTCCAGTGTCGCCTCAACCAGGACTCCGGCATGAGGAAAACCGGCCAATCAGGTTTCAGCTTGTACACCGACGACCCCACTGGGCGAGAGCTGGAGCACTGCCTGCAAGGAGGCATCAAGGTGGAGCATCTCTCCTTCCTAAACAGGTCTTTTCACACAGCGATTCCCCAATACTAAGCTACTAATTTCCTTGCATCATGCACAGATTTGTGACATCATCTCCAAATGGGAGCAAGCCTCCAAAGAGCAGCACACCGGCAAGTCTGAGAACACCAGGACGGTCCGCCTCACCTACAAGAACAGGTAGGGGAATGAGCAAACTGGGCCAGGAGGAGTTCAACCCCGATATCAGTATTCAGAGTTTGCACTGGTAACAGAATTCCTGGAACGTGAAGTTTGAGAAGTATATTCCAGACAGGGAAAATTGGGGAATTTTACACATGGGCCAGTTGACAGGAATATACTAGAATAATATTTTCGTGTCACATTGAGTTAGATGATTGTTTTCAGCCCAGCTGTAGTGGAAACCAAAGTGTCCACCATTTATTCAGTCATGGGAATCCACTGACTTCGTTATGGAAAGTGAAAGAAAAGTCAGGAACTTCTGCATCAGGGCTCTGATGGCAACATGGCTAATCATATTTCTAACAATATTTGTCTCTGGTTTCTGTCTGCCTTTTGGTGCTCATCTTTCCCTCCATCCATCATCTCTCTCTCTCCTCTGTCCCATCCTCCTCTCTGTGCCCAGGCTGTATTTCTCCCTGCAGGTGAGGGGGGAGTCGGAGAGGGAGAGGCTGCTGCTGGCCTACCAGACCAATGAGGCCATCGTGGCGGGACATTTCCCCGTCAACAAGGAACTGGCTCTGGAAATGGCCGCCCTGCTGGCCCAGGTCTGTCACAAAGAAAACACATGGAAGAAATGAAAATAAAATAAATTAATTTAAAATAATAAAGTTTTAAATTTAAGTTAAGTTTCCGTCAAATGATACACTGTTGCTAAGTGCCAACACTGCTGTCCCTAAAACACATTTTTATTCCTCTGTGTCTCTAATGTGTTAACAT
Source organism: Neoniphon sammara (assembly GCA_900302535.1). Classification (NCBI taxonomy): domain Eukaryota; kingdom Metazoa; phylum Chordata; class Actinopteri; order Holocentriformes; family Holocentridae; genus Neoniphon; species Neoniphon sammara. The sequence continues at coordinate 12,669 of OMKZ01051354.1, read as the reverse complement.
TTGGGAATGACTGCCATTTTGTAGTTGTAGATTCTTTATTTTCCTTTGTGATATTATGTAGCATTGCTGATAAATTGCACCTCACCAAGCCTTTTATAAATCAGACCAAAAAATCACACCCAGAAATCCTCTTTGTTGTGAAGAGCATAAGTGACAGTGATCACATGACTTTGTGCAGGTGGAGTTTGGGGATTTTGAGCGTCCATTCTCTGCACCTGGATCGGCTCAGACCAAATCCAACCAAACACTGAAGCAGGTCCTGGAGAGATTTTACCCCAAACACTACCGCAGGGCGACCTCTGAGGACCAGCTCAGGTACAACACACCAACAACTGCATTCAGTGCATACACATCTCCAAACAAATAGTTCACCCAAAACGCACAAAAAAATCCAAAATCCAAACTATCCATCCAGATAGTTTCTGTGCAATTTGGTGAGGTTTCCAGTCTGCCTTTACCCCAGCACAATGGGGCTGGATGGATATTCTTTCGACTACCTGGATGAAGAGATTGCACTATACCTTTTTTTTTATTCTGGGTGAACTGTTCCTTTAAGTTTTGTCTTCTCTCCCTGAACCACAGACAGCTGCTGCAGCGTCTCTCAGCCCGCTGGGCGTCTCTCAGAGGGCGAAGCTCACCTGAGTGTGTGCGGATCTACCTGACTGTGGCCAGGAAGTGGCCTTTCTTCGGGGCCAAATTGTTCGAGGCTGAGGTGACTGTGTGTGTGTGTGTGTGTGTGTGTGTGTGTGTGTGTGTATGCATGTGTGTCAGTGTGTGATCTGGTGCTAGTGTGTTTGTCCTGTCATCAGCCCCGCAGACATAAACAATAGATTTTTGTGTGTGTTAATATTTGCGCTCAAATAAAGAAATGCACCAATATGATAAAGTGTTCTTCAATGATCAAAGGTAAACATTTAACATAAGATAAACACATGTACCGTAACATAATATGACACAACATAATGTTTGTTAATTATTTATGCTGCAAAAAATTACCATATTAACTTATTAAATTACATGATCACATGATACAAATTACATGATTATTCAATGTTTTTTGTCAGTTGAGTCTAAATGGTCCTCATTTCAATCAACCCTAGGCAATTGTGCAAGTTATGCTCGTGTGAGTAAAATAATCCTGCTTCTTTCAGGAATTTTCTGCGAGTGTTTATATCTTAAAGGCAGATCAATTGATAAGTGCCAAGAAAATGGCACTTAATTCAAGAAAATTCCTGCAAAAAGTTGATTTGAACTGGAAACAAGTGAAATTATCTGACTCCTCTTGCATATTTTTTTTTTTATTTGATTAAAGAAAAATAGGATTGTAGGACTCGGGATGGGATTAAAGAGTGTTTTGGTCATGTTTCTATGTTATATACTGTATGGTCAGTAATGAAATGTTCTAATTTCCTCGCTTCCTGTTTGTTTCTCTGCATTTAGTCCATCACTCCGTCTCCAGAGCAGGGAGCTCGTGTTTGGTTGGCGGTGTACGAAGACGGCATCAGTGTGCTGGAGCACAACTCTATCGTAAGCATCTCTGCTGCAGCTCGGCCCTGCCATCTGCCCAGACATCATTCTTCTGCTTTATTGGCTCTGTTGTCTGTTGAGTCACTGAGCACAGAGTCGGTATTTACAAGCCACGCAACCGTGGAATGTAAAGAAGCATCCAAACAGAAACTAGTCTGATATATGATTAGATGCAGGTAGTTTTAACACTGAGAAATGTACATGGATTCAGGTAGTGTTTAGTTTAGAAAGCTATGATAACAACGAATTATGTATGGCAATGTGAACTTGGAAATGAAAATTTCCATCTGTTACTTTGGCTTAAAATATTTTTTTCCTATTATACAGCTCAGTGAATGGACCTTTTCACATGGCTGTTGTTGATTCTAAAAATTATTTAATGAAATTTGTAAACAAATGAAAGTTGTATTAGTTTTACTATGAGATGTGAGAACTTTAAGGTTCAGTATCTCCAAACTACCCAAAAACTGACATGTGAAACTTCAGTAACCTCAAAATTGGTTGATATAGCAGCAAATAATAATAATAATAGTAGAAAAATGACATGTTCAAGAATAGTGTAAATGGACGGAATTAAATATAACACAACTGAAAATGACAGCACTAGAATGTATTCAGTAAAAAACTTTCATTGAGCACATGAAGATAAATCAGGTACACGATGAGCAAATTTGCATATGTGCTTACTAGTCAAAAACACCAGATGGAGGAAACCTATGCAGCACTATAGAAAATCTCCACTTTAACAAGTGATTTAGTGTCATCTTCAGTGTTCAAATCTTGTTTCCAATGCTAATCAACTTGTTTCCAGAATTTTCTTGAATCAAGTGTCATTTTCTTGATCTTAGTAGCTGATCTGCCTTATTCTGCCTTGTTTCAACATGTTTACACTTGGTTCCAGAAAAAAATCCTGAAACAAGTGAAACTGTATTGGAAAAAAGTGGGATTATCTCATCCCACTGTCAGATTTTTTTCACTTATTTAAGAAAGATTTTAAGACTGAATATGAGACGAAATGACTGAAGATAAAGATTTTTTGCAGTGAGAAGGTGACTGTGCAAAGTGCACGTACAGTATGTTGTCTGCTTTGATTATCAGAACATCTTAACATAATCCATTATATCCGTGTGTGTGTGTGTGTGTGTGTGTGTGTGTTCAGAAACTGCTGGTGTCCCACCCCTACAAGAACCTGATGACGTTTGGAGGCTGCAAACAGGACTTCATGCTGGTGGTGGGGCAGAGCGTCAGCGGCAACGCCACCAAAGACAAACCCACAGAGAAGCACCTCTTCGCCATGACCGCCTCCAAGGTGAGAGACACAACCAGACCGGCACCAAATAGATGATCCTCAGTGTTTTTTTTTAACCTGCGCAGAGCACTGCATGGGTGGGCTGGACAGCTGAGATGATGTCACTGATTACATCACCTCAGTAATTAAGACGATGTCAACTAGGAATTGATATACCAGGCACATTAGCCATTTGATAGAATTAAAATATCACCCAGTCAGTGTTGTCCACCTCTGATATTGTGAATATGATGCACTTTGATTGATAGCATATTTATTGTAGAATTGATCAATACTACACCGGTTGTCTATGGGAAGATCTGATTCTATTAATATATTCTGTATTATCTGATTCTATGAATCTTGATCTTCTAACATCTTGATTGGATTTCTCAAAAGTATGCAATAATATGTTCTTTATATTAATATTGTTATTGATATTAATTAGTAGTAGTAGTGGTAGTAGCATTTTAGTATATTGGGTTTCAGTGGAGAGTTTTAGCATCCCATGGTTGAAAAATTTGAAGAGGTTTTTCTATCAAGCCAAAAATAATCAATGATAGGGAAAACACTGAATACTTATAATTAATTGTCATTTCTTTCTCATGAAAAAAGATTTTGAATAGCTGCAAAAAATATTGGTCATTAGTAGCTTAACTCCAAAAATATAATTGTTGGAAAAGGCTTTCAAAAACCCATACCAGTCAAATCCTAATGTTAACTACCCCATGTAAAAACCCCATGTATCTGTTACCTACATGAGCTGAAACAAGTTTGTAAAGAAGGATTTTGGGGGGGGTGGAGACAAGACTCCCACTGACACCCCTGTCTCATTTGATTGACAGATCAGGGAGATGACCCTCCTCATCTGCAGCTACATCAACAGCGCCCATCAGCAGAAGGCCGCCGCCCACCACCTCTCTGCCCCGGCGCTGATGGTGGCCCAACCCGTCAGTCTGAAGAGCAAAGACCTGAGGAGCAAATCCCCGCCGGCGACGGGACGTCCCAGCAAGGCGCCAACACTGCTGTGACTGCCGGATCGAAGGATGGATGGATGGAAGTAACACTAAAATATCATTTAATACGGGGAGGAAGGGCCTGATTTCTCTCAGCGACACTCCCATTATTCACTTGTCTTTTTTTATTATTTAAATTTAAAATGTAGGATTTATTTAAAGCTGCACTAGGCATGTTTTTATGTATAAAAATCCACTTAAGTGTGTAAATGACAAAGTGCGGCTGTATGAGAGAAGTCCCTTCCCCTCTGATTGAGACGCCGTAGAGTCACTGTGTTTGCCAAAGTGAAATTCTGGTGTTAGGTTTGGTTACTTCAACACCCACAGGTGCTGATGAATTGTAATTTAATAGTGAAACAGAAACTGTTTACTAAGCGGCAGTGAGAAAACGCTATATCTAACTCTCCAGCATTAGATCTTTTCCTCTCTCGTCTCTTTGATTTTTTTGGTATAAACCTTAATCTAACAGTTTGTTCGGTAAACATAAGCATGCTGTGCAGTTTACTGACTTCACCTCATTTGATTTGTCCTTAACTTTTAAACCTTTACCTCTCGCAGAGTTCCCCAGTGCAGCTTTAAACCTTTTTCCCTCTGAGAAACTGCTGCGGCAGATCAAATCGAGCGGAGCCTGAGGTACAATGGTTTGCAGCAAGAACTGAGAGGCTTTGCTTAGAAACGGCCTCCAAGGACGTTTTCAGCCTTTCTGATGTATGTTGCTTTTATGTGCTGACACCAAAGAGAAAAGTAAACACTATTTATTGACAGACTTAGCGTTGAAAAACGTCTCATTAATCTGTCCTGCCTGGTACATTTCCTTTTGGAGAGATCATCAAAGTTGCCTCGTTTTTGTTCTCCCAGTTTAATCATCATGGAGTCACACGTGATTGCATGGCTGATGAAGCTTTATTAATAAATAACAATTAAGAGGGAATTTCCTCTTTTTACACCCTCACAAATACTGAAATGTGTCACATTTTTGCGTAATGAAGGATATTTCACACTTTGCTGAGTACAGAATGAAGTGACAGTTTATTGCCAGTTCACCAGGTTGCAGGTGGATGACTTATTTTGCAATTGAAGGGATTTTCTTTTTAAAAAATTATATATGAAGGATTTGTGATTGAAGTTTATGTGGAGTGTTTGCATAGAGAAGTGTCTAACAGATGTGATTGATGAGCTGTTGATTGAGGAAGTTGTTGAGTTGGGAAAAACGCTTTCTTGTACGGAGAGGGTTGTTGGATTTTCTGGAGAAGCTGCTGCACCCTGCCGCTCTCGTAGTTACTGAATAGCCCGGAGCGTGGTCAAACTTTATCTACAAACGCTTCGAGACATTCCGGTGAAAAATGCAAATCAGCAAGAAATCTCTCCCCTCTGCTGTTGTATCATGTCGGTTCAGGATGAGATACAGGGCAGACGTTCAATCACAAGTGGGTTTATTCTAAAGAAAGATGCCAAGAGGCACGGTAAATGTTGAAAGAACCGGTTGGTGAAAGTCAGTAGTGGAAATTGTTCATTGGAAAGAGGATGACGTCTCTAATGACTGGTGGCCACATGAATAAGCGTGACACAGAAACCACAGATTGGGATTTTAATCTAATAACCCATGTCACCTATATTGTATAAAAGTACCTAAGGATAAACTGGAAAACCAGCAATCTTATTATTGGACACTTTCGGTACTTTTAAAGACATCCCAGTTCCTCCCTCACAGTATTTCCCCATGTGCTTTGTCGGGTATTATATTTATTTGTCATACGGAATAATTTGTGTGTTAAATGTCTTTGCAGTAATTGTTCTAATTATTGTGCAAGTTTCACACCTGAATAAACATCCGTGACAAACAAGTAACAAGTGTATATGTAATCTCTGCATTTTCCATTTTCAAAACAACCATCATGATCGCACACCAACGCCGGAACAGTTTCACAATCGAACCCACAGAAACAATAACATTCACACAACGGAGCTCCATTACACAACATATTTTCTCCTAGTTTCCAGTCCGACTGTTGTCCCTCCCACCAAACCCCTGTCCGGTCTCCTCATTGGTGCAAAATATAACTGATGCCTCGATACCTGCAATGGAGGCCAGGCAGGAACCGACACACCCTCATTCCAGGTAGCGAGCATTCACCGGGGAGGGGAGGGGGACATATGACACCAGACTTGTTTGAACTAGTTAGAGAGGTGCTTTTGTCCCTCTGTTGCCATGGAGACGAGGGGAGGAAGGGCGGCGAGGGGAAGAGAGTAGGCAAGGTGAAGGGAATGAAGAGGAAGTGGAGAAATGAATCACGATGGTACTGTTTTACTGAAACTGAATCGAAACTTAAGGGAGAAGAAGGAGGCAAAAAGGAAAGAGGAAGTCTTTATACTGTCCTTAAATGAAATGTATGGGGGATATTTGGTTTCAAAAAAGAAGATGAAGAAAAATAAAATACATTGGATTCTCAAATACAGAGAAATTTGCATTATTTAACTCATTATCTAAGGAAATTTCTAAGGGACATCCGGATTAAGCTAAAGGTTAAATAAGGACTGTCTGCTTTGCACCTACTGCCAGTTTTAAAGATCCTGCACATCCAACAAACAAGCGTGTTGTGACAGGAATCTCTGCTCCAAGGTGTCAATGAAAAAACACTGATCATTTCAACACAGCAGCAGCCATGTTGGGTCTGCTGCAGATCCCCAATTAAATATCATCTCTTCAACTTCCTCACCCTCTATTAGCCTTCTTCCAGTGTGGAAGATTTCCCCTGACTGCTCTGTGCTGTCCCTCAGGTTTTGTGAGTAACGTTCAGTTGTGAATACAAGTTGGACCGAGTCTCTTTAAACCCTCGTCTGCTTCAGCGTTTGTCGAGAATGTGTGTGTGTTTGTTCATGAGAGAGAGAACCTGACGGACAGGTTGAGCGTGATGCCAAACGGTTTCAGAGCTGACTAACCACCTCCCTCTGTACCAACAGGTGTTGTCACTGGTTTCTGCACACAGCAAATCCACCTAAGTCCAACAGTATCACCAATACTTCACTACATATTTTATCATCACCGTTATAGCCATGGTTTCATTAGATATTTCAAGTATTATTCCTCCTATTTGCATGCAAGGCTATACCAGACAGTCTCAGTATAAAAAGTAGTGATTTAATGTCATAAATAAGATCAGCGTGGCTCAAAAACACAATATGCATGATCTACTCAAGGCTGGCATTACGAATACTTTCCTACAGAGTACCACAGATACTAGTGAGGTAACACAAAACAACAGAGCCGCCACACCCTTTGAGCGTCTCACCTGAGGGGAATGCACCAGCATGTAAACAAAAGATGCCGACTAAAAAAAGAAAAAACTCAACCATTTTATCTCAGCACATGGCAACCATCTTACATGTACGAGACAAAGGGAAATAAAATAAAAAAGATTCCCTGGTAAATGTTTTTACAGATCACACCCTGATTTAACTTTTGATCTTTAGCAGATAATCACCTTTAACATGCAGATCAGTTTCCAGAGGCTTCTCCTCGCCTGTGCCCCTCCCCCACATTTAACTGCAGTACTTTTCCATTGAGGCCGAGGTACCTGCCTCTAACACAGCACCTTTTCTCCACCTTTAGAGAGAAGCCACTTCTACTTCCAAACCTTATATCAAAAAGCAAACTCACAACAAATGAAGTTTTTGAAGTCATCTTTTATTAAAAACAATCCGACACAACACAAATCCTTAAGAAACTGTATGTACAATCTTTAACATGGAACATTTTCAATCTGACAACACAAAACATTAAAATCAAGTGATGTGCCGTATTATTTATAAAAGCACAGTTCTTTTTGGCATATGGAGATGGCATGATGCTCATGACTTTACAGTTCATAAATAACTTTTGTAATAGGGTACCAATAGTGCCAAAAAAAGTTGATCATTTCTTTACAATCTGCATTTCTCAAGTACAATGTAAAAAATGGCAAACTCCCACTGCACACAATGTCCTCCAGCGGCGATGAGCAAGCTTTTGATTCTTGCACAGAGAACCCACTCTGATGAGAAGACTTTACATGGCCTCCATCTCTCTGGGCTGAAACAACCAAAATGAAAGAAGTCGTCAACAAACAGTAACAAATGTGTTCAAACACGCAGAAGTCACTTTTACAGAAGTTAGTGCATACAGTTGAAAATATACAGTTCAGCTCACCTCTGCTTTGGCGTACCGCTGCTGCTCTCGCCTCCTGGCCAAGAACTATTTGGACAGATAAAGAAGTGGTTAGTTTCTCACAAACCAAAAAGATAATTGCTGAGTTTGCAATTTAGACAAAAAAAAAATTCAAGACACATGTAAACATGACGTGTCGACTCACCAAGATCAGCAGGCCGAGGGCCACAGCCAGCACCACCACCACGATGACAGCGATGATTCCCCCTGTCAGCTTCTTCATGGTGAAGGTGGGGGCTTCCTCGTCCACGTAGTACACCAGGATGTTGTCCATCTCCAGCTTCTGGCCGTCCACGACGGGCTCAAACTTGGCCTGGGACTTGAACAGGGGCAGCACCTTCACCTATAGGACCAAAAAAACAAAAGAAATTAAGGAAAGAGCTTGGTTTTATCGCTTTGATTGGGCCGTGCGCAACTTCTTGGAACTCATTAGCTAAGTCTTATGCAATTTCCCTGATAGGACACTCATCAGCCCTCCATCTACCCGACGTCAAACTGATGAATGATATTATCACACTTATGTTACCCCTAATAAATTAGACTCATGTATTCCCTATCTCATCCGGATAGTCTGGAGATCGTTTTAAAGTTGTGCCTCCGTAATAAAACTGATGGAATGCCTACAATGGAACTACATAGGCAAGATGCTTTTTCCCATGTTCAGCCAACTGCAATACAGCCTACATTGGGCCAGCATATGTGTGCTATCAGGACTGAGTATAATTCATTACACATCCGATTTTACACTCAAGTCTAGTGCCAAAATATGAGTTTTTTTCCAATGAGTGCTGTAACCAAGAGTTCCCTTCCCACTGACATGATGAAAAAAAAAAGAAGCTTCCAACTTACGTCTTTCTCCATGTAGTAGGCCATGCGTGAGATGTCAGTAGTACGGTCTCCCATCGGCTTCTTCACATCCACCACAATCAGACGGGCCTCAGGGTCGTACTGCAAAAAGGCAGAAAGGTTAACGCACAATCTCAAGAAGATGCAGCATTTTCACATTCGAGTGGCAACTTTGGGAAAACACTAGAAACTCCCAACACATGTCCCAAATTGGACACACCAATCTCTTTAAAGTCAACATCCACATCCACCATGACAGGCAGAGCAACAAGCCACGCCCATTCACAGAGCCTTCTTTACCTCGATTTTGTCCACGAGACTCTTGTCGAAGTTGTCGTAACGTTTGTTGATAGCGTCAGCAATGGCACTGTGTCAAGACAAGAAACAAATGTCATTCATCACATTGAACCAAATCATGCTGACAAAGTGGTTTAGCTTTTTGAAATGGACAATGTTGAATAAATGCAGGCTACTTACGCTTGGATCTTTGAGCTGTCCACTTTTTTGTCTGTTGGTTTGTGCTTCAGCTCCAAACGCACCCAGCTGGGGAAAAAGGAAACACAGGTTTAACATTTAGGCTCGACGCTGTTTACTGTTCATCCTAATGCCAATTTACATTACGAGCTTTTTGAGACTGCTATTTCATATACATGATATCTTGTCTTCTGATGAAAAGGAAATTACTTACTAGGTCTCCACCAGCTTCTCACACGTGAGGGTCGTGTCGCCCTTGTCGGTTCGCCGGACACCAGCACTGTTGACACACCAGCACTCCTCTGTTTTGTTGCACTGCTTGGCCTTGAATTTGCCGTCGGCCTCACACTCTGGGTCATAGATGCCGTCGTTGTCCACGAAGGCGGTCTCCACCGGCTTTCCTCCCAGCGTACGGGTGTCCAGGCCTTTCTTGGCTCTGTACATCTCGGCCTTCATCAGGAAGCACTTGGGGATCACTGGGGGCACAAGCCAAAAGCCACATTAAAATGCATGAAGATCAGCCGACTTGTAAACCCAAGGTCGACGCACAAAATCTAGTCACTAGACTAGAGTGCAATAAAATCTTCAAAACAGACATTCATTGTTGCAGAACTTACTTTTACTGCATTCCAGCTTTTGCTTCATGCCAACATCAAGCATCAGGCTGCACTCGCAAGGGGTTCCATCGCAGGTGGCCCACTTCATGGTTTCACATGAGCCTAAGTTAGAGGGGGAAACACACAAAAATCGTTTTGTCACTCAAGAGTAGGAGCATTTCATTTATATTTGACCGGAAGTTCATCCAAGTCTAACGGCTAAAGAGTGATGTATCAACATCTAACACAAAAAGACATTTTCTCCACAGGGTGTGTGTGGTGAACTTACAGTAACCCAAAAACACTTTATGGATTTTTTCTATCTCTTATATTATCACTATAATTCCTATAAGGACTTCAGTGTCTCAACAGGAAGTTCATAATGGTCTTATGGTGCTGTCAAATGAGATATTACAGGGTTTCGAGTTTTGCTGTGATGTTTCTACAGTCTCCATCCAAAATGTACTGATGTATGTATTTTTAATCACAAACAGTGGGGGGGTTATTTCCTATAAACACAGTGAGAGGCCGGGCAAACAGGTAGACCAGCAGGAAATTTGGGTTGAGTAAACTGGGCGTTGGTTTCACCAAACAGCGAGGTGCTCGGAGAGCGGGACTCAGCCTCCCAGCCCCCACTCTGCACCGAAACTCACCGCTTATCAACATCCCAATGAAGAAAAAAATGTTAACTAGATCTGTTTCAACTTCGACATCTGCAACTAAATACTTCAGCGTGTTTCTAAAGTGAAAATATGATGAGTCTTAATGAACCCTTTTGACTGAACCACCCGTTTGTTGATGTAAATTTCAACAGGTTGATAAATTAAACTACTCACATTGAGCTGACGCGCCCACAGCGAAGGTGGCGAGAACAAGAGCAATCCAAATCTTCATGGTGAAAGTTGGTAAATAAACCTCGAATAAAGTTTCCCTGCAGTCGGCTTTGTGTTCGTCCGTCGTCCACAAAGCTAAAAAACTGAGTAACAAAGAGTCGAAGCGCACAAGGAGTCCTTTTCTTCCTACAGGTGTGTCCTGGTCAAACCAGTTTGGAGAGAAACTCAACCAGTTAGATTTCAGCAGGTAAGCCCAGGGAAAAAAACTAAGTTGTGATGTATGTCTTTGCTTCCGATTAATTATTCCGCTTTGGCTGTTGCTGCCAAACTGATAAAGAACTGTTGTGCACTAAATTTATATTACTTCTTGTCTCATGACGTCACTCTAATTAGAATAATCGCTTACCTTAGGGCACGGGAGGGCGGTGTCACGTCAGACCCACGTTTCTTCCTTGTGACCATATTTGGTCTCATTAAGTGTGACTATTACTTTGGCTGTTTTAGGGAAATCTATTAGCTAGGCATTTGTTTTAAATTTTCATAAACCCCGTTCATAAACTTCTGTGATCCAATTTGAAAACATTTTAATATCCAAATAGCAGCTTATGAGTTATGCCTGTATTATTATTGAATATTCTTATAGGGACTTAAATTGTGTCTGTGGGTCTCAGTGGTGAGTTTCTAGTGAGCTTATCATACTTGCTGACATCTTTCTCCTATGGTATCATTGTCGTATCCCTGTAGGATAATACCTGTTTCCTTATCTAGAAATTTTCATCAGAGAAAGTTTTGGATTTGACAAGGATATGGCTTTTTCTAGGTTTTGTAACAACCAAACTATTTACTGTATAGGGGTGCGTACTGCTGTTTGTGTTTTATGTCATATCAATACAGATAACAATGCTAATTAGTAGTCTACACAAAAGCATTATTTTGTTTACTGTAAATAATATCCAGTGAGGGATTTCTCAAGACTGAAACCAGGCTCTGACGAAAACATCTTTTCACTGATGTTGTGAGTCAGGTGACAGGTCCTGCCGGATGCCACAGCTGAGTCATATCTTCAGGGATTATCTTTCTTAGAAATATTCTCACCAATATTATACAGCAGTGTGGGAAATTTTGACCCTAATCCCTCCTTTTATTTCAATCCCTCATCATGTGGACTATTCTGGAGAGGAAAGAGTACTGAAATAGACAACTCAATTATAAATTATGTTAATTTACATGTATAAAAATGCTTATTATAAATGAGAGTGACCCACTGTATTTAAATTTTTTTTCAATCGCTTTGCCTTAAATCTCAAATGATAACGAATATTTTCAAAACAACATGTGACAAGGGACACCACTTGTCACTTGTTCACAACAGATTTGAATTTTTCATTCTTTCTAACACATTGCAGATGTTTTAGCACATTCATGCAAATGAGTAAGTACAACTGCCTACAAATTGCACAATTACCAATTGAATAAGTCTGATAACAAAACTGGTTATGTTGCTTCTCAGTTGAGTAGTTGTACTCTCCTAAACATGAATGAATTCTCTCATTGTGTCAGTCATCACATGCACAATAGTCCATTCAATCGTCAAAGTCTCTCAGGCATATATTCCATAAATATCACTGACATGGAAATAGCTGTAACCTCTGTTAAATGGATAATTTCATCTTCAGGTGAAACTTGAACTTCATTTCTGATTGGAGGGTTTCGCACATCTTTTTTTTTTTTTTTTGTGCCTCCATAGAGTTTCGCACATCTGAGGCAGTATGGTGGGAATATAACATCGTGTGCCACAATACCAGAGAATGGTGTGAGTGAGTGAACATATCACTGGGCCATATGACACCCAACATCTCCTGACTTTCTTCAACACCTTCTACAG
>OMKZ01051346.1:0-12082 GCA_900302535.1 Neoniphon sammara | reverse complement strand
GCTGTGAGGGCAGGGCGGGGTACCAATGGAGTACTTAAATATTCATTAAATATTCTTTAAGAAGGCTTTATAGAATATGTGTTTTCCTTAAAATGGCTTCCTAAAGCAGATTTTTCAGGCCAGCTTTTTTTGACATTTCTTTCCCCAGATTTCAATACAGTTTCCTTTCATATATTTATGTACAGTTCTATGCATGGTTTTATGTATTTATGTTATGTAGTTTTCATAAACTGTACACCTGACATTTTACACATCTTGTCATTTTTTACTTTGCTTTCACAGTGTTTGCTGTTTTATGCCTTGCTTCTTGTAAAACACTTTGTAAACTTTTAGAAAAGAGCCATACAAATAAAATTATTCATTATCAAAATTTATAATATTCTAAATATTCTATTCTATCATGTTACTGCATCAAAAATAAAGTATTCTGATAACAGATACTTGAAAGAAAACAAAAAGCTAGAGGAATACTTTTGGCAGTGCTTTAACAATGAAATAGAGGAAGGGAGGTTGTTTAAATAGCGGCAGGTGCTCTGCTTTAATTGCAAGTGTTTTCTTTCATAAACTTCATCTTCTATGAATCACCGTGCAGTTGACTATTTCATTACATAGTCAGTGTGTAAGGAAATACACTTCTGCAGCGTAAACATTCCCTCCTACTCCGGTGATTGATGTGAAAGGTGAAAAGCAGTCTCCATTCATCATTCCACTCTGCTTTAACTTGCCCTGATATTCTGCAGTTTCCAGTGAGAGCGTGATGCATGACCCTGTGTAATCGGCTTGTTTCTTTGTTTTTCTGTTTTCCCACACATTCCCATCTTGCAGAACACCTGTAACGGCGCTTTCTGTCATAAATCAGCCACAAGCTATTCACTCAAACCTGAACTGCCATAATTTTTCACATACAAGGAATTGCTAACCAGCTTTTAAATGGCAGTGAAAATGAACCATTGATGCATCTAGTTTTTGGAGGTAAAATTTACACTTGCATTTGCAAAACACATTATACTGGACTGTATATACTGCATATTTCCACTGTAAGCTACTCTTGGTGTAATGCAAATAATTCTCTAGGTAATTACCGAAGTAAAATCCTGCCAAAGTATAACTTCTATTTCAGCTCTTTGGCTCCAGTTCCTTAAACTGGGTCTTTCTAACCTCAACATCAGTCAGGAGAGTTTTACATCTTTCTTCCTCTGCCAAAACATGTGTAAGATCATATGCCTCTCCCGATGTTGGAACACCTGTAAAAGAGCAGTCAGCCGTAAATCAGCCTTGTTTTTCCATGCACGTCACCTTTAAGCTGCACATCAGCGTGTCATTAAAGTCTTGTCGAACACGGTGCTGCTGAGGCTGAGAGCGTTACAGTTCCTTTGGCTCGCCGGAAAGAGATGAGAAATGAAGCCCGATCCAGAAGTCAGACCCATTAACTGCACTGCAGCAGATTTACACTGTCATCAAACTCTGCGCCTGTGGCTAACATGGAGAGACAGAGAGACACAGAGAGAGAGAGAGAGAGAGAGAGAGAGAGAGAGAGGGACGGTAGATACTAGATTAAATAAGAAGTGATTCATGTCTGAGGTCTGCTTCCACTTAGCGATGTTATCACAGGCAACATCAGTAGGGACCTATGGTTAATATCATTACAGAATAAGATACAGACTGTAAAAGCATTAGCATTTTAATTGCCTCATTTCACTTAATGAGTATCATAACTTGTTCCAGTTGTTTGCTGTTAATCATTTTGCAGGGATGTTTCATTGCAGAACTTAACTCTTCAAATCTTTATCCATGTTGGCAGGTAAAAAGTGAAAAACCTGAAGTTGGTTGCTCAATATTACAAACTAAACAAAGAATATATCTGCTACAGTGTTTCTACAGTATATATCTTGGTTGTAGTGTTGGATGACTCTAATGGTAGCTATTTGATTTTTGAATGAAACCATGCGTTTGAAGGTGTTTATGCAGCCATACAGCAGGATCACTGCACTGAACCGGCTCATATATCATTGTGCTGAGATCTAACCTCTTTGTCCAAGTTCGTATCATACACAGTTATATATACAGCCATATATTACACCAAATATGTATACATTTTCCACAGCTGGATGTAATTTCAGCCTGGTTAATTGCTGAGAAGTAATTTGTCTGATATAAATGCAAAGCAGAAATGAGATTTCTCCTGTCGCCCTGGACTTTTATCAACAATAAAATATAAGAAGTGACATTTTCAACAACTTAGCAATTAGCAAGCACTAACCCCACCCATGTTTTTGGTGATAATGGGTGACTAAAATGTTCAGAAATATGCAGGTGGCTTACTGAACCACGTTGCATCACAGAGTTAATTTCAATGTAGAGTGTGATACAGTTTCATTCTGATTTACTGCTGCACTTTGGCAGCTCGTTTCAGAGGCCGTACCAGAATTCAAGAAGACTAGATATGTTAACAATTATAGAAAAAAAACAACATGTGCATCTCATTTTAGAGTGGAATTTAACTTTAAGATAATTTATTCGTCCCAGCAGTAGGTGTAGATATGAGTTTTTCTGTGATTTGTGGACTTGGGGAGTTATTTCTTTTATTTTTCAGTAATATTTTTTGAGGTTTCAGGGAGTTTACTTTGGAAGGCTGTGACGCCAGAGCCGAGAGCGCTTTAAAATTAAAACAGGAGTCCAAACCTCCACATGTGGATCTGCAGAAGAATAGCTCTGTGGAAATGTGCGGCACATTTTGATTCATATTTTACTTTCCTGCAGGGTGCCCAATGTACTCTTTGTTCCTTTCAGCTGGTTTCTAGAAAGCACAGAACAAATCGTCGCTGTCCAGTCAAAACTTAACTTCATTTGACTGTTTACCTGCTCCTTTGTGGGTTCAGAAAGTTCTACAACCCTTGGAGATATGAAATGTTTACAAAACTAATTTTATAAATTGAAAAATGTACAGTCATCAAGCTGCATCATGATTTCAGGATTCAGGATTCAAGATTGAAAGATTTGTCACATTTGTAAAGGGACAAAGATGCAGTGAAATGACTGTGCAAGAATAAGGACTATAACAATAAAGAAGGAAAATAATGCAATAATCTTATGCAACAACGTTATGTGCAACAAATTGCACTTAAGATAAAATAAAACAAAGGACTAAGAATAAATTACAGATTTGCTTCAGTGCCTTATGTTGCAAACCACACTAGTTTGTGCACGTGCTACAGTGTGTGTGTGTGCATGAGTGCAAGCTTGTGTGTGTACGTGTGTGGGGGTCGAGGAGAGTAGGACAAGACAAATTGAAAGGGGAGTTAAAGTAAATAGAGAGCCATATCTCACCCAGCTTATCCGCTCTTTAATTCCCCTTCACCCCTCTCTCTCGAGCTTCTCTCATTCAACTCTCCTCTTGGCTGCTGATCACAAATAAAGCTTGATGATCCTCTTCTCTTTACTCCCCTAAATCTTTACAGCAAATGTGTAATGGGGACAGTTTGTTGGAAGCTTTTCACAGTTTAACGCCCACACCTCTGCCAGAGCCAGCCAGTGGGAAATCTATCAGCGCAGCCGCTCTGCCAGCAGAGTGAAAGAGCGCTTTACAAGGTGCACGGCCGCCAAATATCCCATAAACCGGTGCTGAAAAGAGGTGTAAAGATAAAGAAAAACACTGGAATGAAGACAAATCTCGACTTATGTCAAGCAGAGAATCACCGGTCCCAGCAAATATTTTCACGTTGAATTGGTGTTGCCATGGCGACCTGTGCCATCGTGTGTAAATGAAGCGAAAAATTTAAGTTGAGATGAGATCCATAGCTGCTACCGGCATCATTCTGTGAAATCAAAACTTAAATATCTTTCTGATATCCGTTCAAAACTGCAATCAAAGGTGTTTGGATGTGATTTTCTTTACCATGAAATCTTTTTTATGACCACTGTGCTCTGACTTTTAGTGCGGTATTATGTATTCGATCATAATGTGTAGAACAGAGTCGCTCTCAGATCTTCATGACTCTTGGATGAATTTCTCTTTAGCAAGGACACTGGTGAGGGCTAAAGGCTGAAACTGTTCTGTCCAGAAATGCTATAAATAAAAAAATCCTCCTGGAGGCATCAAGCTGAGTCTGACTACGTTCCATTTTTATGATTTTTTAACATGCTGCGATATCTCAGTTTACATCCGTCATGGCTTCCTCTTGCATGTCACTGTCTGGACTACAGTCTCAAACTAGCAGCATACATACAATACACCCTCCTAAAATGAAAACTGTAAAAATGTTCAGAAAAATGAAAGCAAACTTGAATATTAATATCATTTAGGTGTCTGTAAGGTGAAAAGGTGGCCAGAACAAAAAGAAAGTCAAACGTGTGAATGAAAAAGTGTCCTTCCTTTCATTTGTCTCACTTTAATATCTGCTGCCTGTCCATGCTCAGTTCTGATTGAAATTGTTTTGCAAAAGAGAGCATGCAGGGGAAATCATTTGCAGTTTAATGCCCAGACTAAAGATGGCAGGCAGTGTGAAACCAAACAGAGCGGCCTGCAGAGTGCCAGCCCGCCCTCTGCCCACCACATCGTACATTATCCAATCTGTAAAAGCCCTGCTGCCTCACCGCCCTTTCCACAATAAATCTGACAAACAAACTGTGTAGTAAAATCTGTAATATGTGTTCAGTTGAAAACATGTCAAGATGGTGCCATTAAATCACTGCGTATTGCAGCTCATGCCTGCAACTGTATCCAATACCACCGAATCCAATCAAATGTGGGAAATTGATCTCTACCCTTAATGATAATTACCCAGGAAAAACGAAAGCAAATACTGATTTAGCTCATGTAAATGTTTCACAAGACGGAGTAAATATTCAACTTTATCCTCCCTGAAACATAAACAGATATGATTGGTATTCGATATACCATCTTTGATTATTGTATATAAAACACTCACAGTTGTTATATTTGGCCTCTAAATGCAGCTGGCGCTTAACAAAGACTTTTTCATAAGTTTCAGTATGTGTAGACAACTGGTTTATTTTACCAAGTGTTTGGTTTTGCACAGTGTATCTGTTTTACTGTGCTTTCTTGGTATGATTCTGGAGATGGCTTTTGGCCCAGCTTACTTAACGCAGCTTAACGTTTGGCCCCAGAGGAATAAACTTTGCTCTCCAAAAAGTGACGCGTTGATTCAACACGGGGTGTGTTGCAATTTAAAGCTTTTCACCAGGGATTATCGTTTTATCACCTTGTGATTTTTAGGATTGAAGAGTGGAAAGGTTCTTAAAACTTTCCAATCCAGCATATTAATTTTGTAATTCTAGCCTTGTATTTGCGCCGGTCTCATTGAAACCCACCAGTACCTGCAGCATGACGCATTTCACTTCCTATAGCTTTTCTCCACCAGTGTGAACTTGAAAGTGACATGCATACCAGACCAAGTGAGGGTTTTGGTCTCTTCCTGCAGTAGTTTATTTTGTGGCTGGCACATGAACAAAGACTGTGTCATTTTGATGTAGTATCTCTCAGTGACTTTGGCTTAATTCACAAGAATTGTGTTTTCTGGGGCTTTCTGAAGACGCCATTTAATCAAAGGAGCTGTCTTTTTGTTAAATTTTATGACCGGTTTCTGTTTGAACCAAAAGAGGGACTGGATGCCCGGTGAGAGTTTTGTTATATGAACGCATGGAAAATGAACATCCTGGCTCTCCTCTTCCTGGCTCCAGACGGACTTATTTGTGATTAAAAGCTAAACAGCACCATCCAAGTTCAAAGAGAGATCAGATGTGAGTAATGTTGTAGGGTGGATTTTACAGTAAAGTGCACTTGGAGGAGTCGGTGGCAGAGGGACGGTGATGAAGTGTCAAGAAACAGTTAAAAAGAGGGAGGAAGGAACATGGATACCTAGTGGATGACGGCCATGTTTCCTGCATTTTACTGACTCACATCACTGCCAGCCAGCCTTTAGACCGGCCCTGATTATTGTTAATACGCATCAGGCATGTAGACCAGATTGTGAGTCTGACAGGACCACATTCATTTCAGCCATGCGTGCATGGCACTGAATGACACAGTTTCTGTTTCTGTTTATTTTATTTGGCACGTCTTTAAAAGCCAATAAGACAATTTGCACATAGAGAAGTTGAAAATTAAAAAAAACATGCAAGGGAAGTCTGAAAAACCCTCAAGGGGCTTGACAAAGGGAATTCCCTAAGTCAACATTACAAAATACATTCACACAATCACACACACACACACACACACCACACACACACATACACACTCGGGCGTTAAGAGATAGAAATCAAGGAACAGTTAAGAGTAAGACAGAGGAAAAAGGAGAGAAAAGTATAAATCATATATGGCAGTAATAAAAGATTCAAAACAGTGGTCATGTCGGGCTATTAATATTGCAAGAAAATTTTCACAGATATTTTAAATAACAAAGGAAAAAGGTTAACCAGATGGAGAGGAAGTGAACTCTGGGATGCGTTTCAAGTGGGGTAATTGTGACATTGTTTGTTTGGGATAAAAATAAAAAATGGGGGAAGTGTTTTATTTTAGGAAACTCAGCGACTTGGAGGTTGTTAATTTGGCAGCGGTGATGTGAACCACTGGGAGCCAGGCTGCAGAGCTGCCCTCATTGCTCGATTTCGGTCACATATCTCAAGGCTGCTCGCTCCTCGCCTCCTCAGAGCAGGTTTGACGGATTGAAATGGATTTAAAGACGGCGAGTAGACATCAGTTTCTGGGCCAAGAGCTGGAGGACGAAGGTGGAGGAGTCGAGGATACATAAGGGATTGAGATCCAGCTTATTTTTTTCTGGATTCACACCATTACAAGCCAGATTTTAAATAACAGCAAGTCAGACCTTTTCCAAATAGTATGACGCAAGAGCTGTGTCTATTTCAAAAGTGTGATAACATTTAAATCAGGGGAAAGGGAGAAGGACAGCGATATAGGGATAATATTAAAGATGGGTAAACTGTGAAATCAAGTTGATGATTAACATAAAACAAACAGGCATCAATATAAACATAATTACACTCATTATAATAACAGTATTATATTTTATTTTCTAGAAAATGCAGAACTTTTACAGAAATCATGTCTCTCCAGTTGCATATAATATGATGAACACAAGACTGTGAATCTCCAAACTGCTAGTGCATATATCACTAGTTAATGCACAATAGCAAGAATCCCCTCTATCCAGTAGGTAGTTTGTATCACCATGATGAAAATATATTTAATCTTCACCCTGTTTCATTTATATCCACTTCTTGTCTGCTGCAGTCACCCAACATCCCCTCTGGGTTCAATAAAGTTCATCTTATCTTATATGTGCTATGAAATTTAAACCATAAAGATTTATATCACTGTAAGGAAATAGGTAAACTTAAGTTCATAAGTGAAAGTGGTGGGTTATCTGGATTTTAGTGGTTTCTCCCTCCACTGCTGAACATCTCTGCTCAGAGGGCTTAAAATAGTTTCAGGCCCTTCAAAGTCACATGTTTTATCCATACAAGGCTTTAAATAAAAAAAAGATTTACATGCAAGCCAGGTCGCAGACAAGATTTATGGTCGGTATTCTCTCCTTGGCTGTGATAAAGTGAGATTTATTATAAGGGAGGTGAAATCTGTCTTGAACTTTTACTGGTGATATGAAATGGACGGTGTTACGAGGCTCCGTGTTTGAGTCCGTGAGGCAGAAACGGACGCTCGCCCGCCTCTGCAACTCAATTCACGTCCTCTCGCTCGCTTTTCATTTTCGTTCCTATCACTTTATCCATCTCAGTTCACCTCACACGAACAGCCGTGACGCCACCGCCATGGCTGTGCACACACACACACACACACACCACACACTACCCACCCTCACACACACATATGACCAGCATATTGAACACAATCAGAAATCTTAATGCGAGTCAGGACCGTTTGTTTCCCGTGTGGTTTCTCTTCTCTCTGTTTGCCAAATCAGAGCCAGTTTCCTACTGGACCAGACAAAGGCTCATTGTCCCAGATAAGCCCTGTGGTAGTCTGCACAAAAGAACGGCATTATTCACTTTATTGGAGCTAAACACTGAGACAGACGTGGGCTTTCCTCATCAAGGCCAATTTGACTTCTTTCTCATGTGGTGAGGCGGAAAAGCAGGCTGAAAATCGGACCCCGTCGTTATCGGTCCAAACTTTCTTACACGCTTATCTGCGATTCACCTTTCCCCCTTCACTGATCTGACAGAGGGGCAGAGAGAGAGGGGCTTTCCTAATCAAGAGCTCTTGGATCCAAACTGTGAGAAATTGAGCTGAAAGTTGAAGGGAGATATTTTTAAGATCCAGATGCTCACACAAGGATTTCTTTTTTTTGGGTTAGCGTAGCAGAACGTCTCTTTGTTCAGCATCCAGGAAATAATTTCATATCCAGGCACAAATCTTTCATACAACCATGAAGATGCCATATTGTTTTTTGCCAGTGTTATTCTGCTGTAATTATCTGTTTTCCCCTTCAATAAAGTAAATTTTGCTTTATTTAGTTGATACCCTTATCAAGAGCGAGCAAGTAGAAGTTCAGTATGTTGCTCAAGAGCACTGTGACAGACTTAAATCAGCATCCCATAAACAAATCACCATCCTCTTCACGCTGTTGTTTGCAAGGCATGTGAGTAATCCTAAATTAATGAGTTTAATAGTGAAATGGTGCACAGGTAGAGGAGAGATTTTGTGTTTTTATTTGATTTTGTGCATGTAGAGATTTTTGCTTTTGTGTAGAAAATTGTATAAAGGAGGTGATCCTGCACACTGCTGTAACGTGCAAAACTTCCACATTTAATTAAGTAAAGAAATGTGAAGTTTTGGGTGGAGAGCTTTGTCAGGAACACATGAAATAAGCCTTACACAATGTTATATTAAAAAGATGCAAAATAGGTACAAAGAGTAGGAGGAGCAAAACGTTTCTAATAATGGGCGCCTATTGCAAACCATTACAACAATAAAAGAGAAGAATAAAACCCATATGGATGTAGAGAAAATGGTTACATCTTGGATATATGAGTCATTAGCGATGCTGGAGAAATTGATTTTTTTTAATCTCAACTTCCAGTTCGTGTGGGCGTTTGGCCTCTCTGAAGCTAAAACCAGAACCATCAGCGTGTCTGTCAGGTCAAACCTTCATAAGCCAACAGTTCACTCTGCAGTTCACGCCAAATCTTCTCCTTCCTCACATGGACGAGAGCCACCTCGCTCGATTTACTTCTAATTGCTCCGTGGTAGAGTTTGCAGGGGGAATAATTCACATTTAACAACACTTGGGCTGGATATTGCTTTTTTATTGCATTAAGCAGCATCAAATAAAGCTTATATACCTCCCACACTGCAATTACATTTCGCAATATTCCTGATTAAGGGCGATGTTTGCAATATTTCAAAGTTATGAAGTCATTAATCATCACATTCTCTTTTTCCTTTTCTCTCTCTCTCTCTCTCTCTTTCTCTCCTCTCACAGATCTACTGGCCTCCGTTGCCTGGCAACAGAGAGGACTGTGTTCAAAGGGGGAAGGAGCCACAGGTGAGTGACTGACAGCTCAATCCTCCAACTTTCATCTTCCTCTACGCCCTCTTTCCCATCCGCTCTCATCCTGTCCTGCCTTAGGGCCAAAATTATGACAGTTGTCTCAGGTGAATGAGATGTTGTCATAGCAACGCTAACAAAATCTGATTTCAGCACTCAAATACAGATGTGTAGGTGGCATACCTCAGTGTCTGACTCAGAATTTAAGAGATGCTGCTCCATGCAGCTTTTTTTTCTGTCCAACCACTGATGAGAAACCATCACATCTGTGTCACTTGTGAGGGGAAACAGAATCGGGACACTTGAAGTTTGTGAATGTAGACAAACTGATGAGAGGCCCCATCTGGTAGAGACATAAACCTTAAAAACATCGATATGTATTCTCACTCAGGACCAAGAACAGTGATAAAATAATCTTATAATATTAACATATATAAACTTTATACATCATTCCTCTGGCCACTAAAAGGTTTTGACCCACACTTTGAGTCTAATTCAATCGGGTGAGATTAAGTGAAGATGAATGATGAAAATTTTTATTGCAAAATTGAAATTACTGAGCAATTTACAGAAAGGTTTTGTCGATTAGCCCCCATCATGAAGTTATCATCATAAAGCAGGAGGGTTTGATCTCCCTCTGAAGGGCTGAGATGACAGCTGAAGTCAGCCGAGCAGGGAACAGCTTCAAATCCTGGCAGCACAGCGAGGACTGATTCACAGAGAGAGAGAGAGAGAGAGAGAGAGAGAGAGAGAGAGAGAGAGAGAGACTGATTGGTTAAATGTGAACAGCAGAAGCAGCAAATGACAGCAGTGTGGAAAATTCAACAGTGTGGAAAAAAAAATCTATATCTGATCAAAAGTCCTGGAGAGCACGTTCATCCAAAAAAAAAACCATCAGTGAAAGACTGAAGTTACAGTAGATCAAAATAATAAAGCATAATAGACCCATAAGGTCATGAACCTATGGGGTAGATAAATTATTGGAAGCATATACATAGTTTGCAGACTATATTATTATTTTAAAATCTGTATTTAAAGCTAGAGAGAGCATGTATAAAAACAGGGTGTCTACACGTACTTAAAAAATCTTAAAATCTCTTAAATTCAATTTTATAAATACTGAAAGTCATTGAATAGTCTTGAATTGGATGTATCAGGTATTAATTTCAGCAAACATTTTACATATTTTCATCGATTTTTTTTTTTTTTTTGGTCAAAATGAGTGAAGTTCTTGTGAATCAGCGTCACCATCTCTGATGTTATAAAACTCTCCTGCTGATTTTCCTGCTGAAATTTGTGTTGTTACGTTCTTAAAAACATCCAATTTGACTCCCTAATACCTGCAGACGCTCTGGAAAGGCAGCAGTCCTGACGGACTTTAGCGTAGGGGTCTTTAGGACGTTAAAAGTATGTTCACCCACTGCTCTGTAAGGCGATTTCATTAAAGCGATCCCCAGATGGGACATGTTACGTGGATGTGAAGCGCAGAATGTGCCTCCAGCATTATAACAGTATAAGTACACAGTAAAACAGCCCAGTCAGACAGTTTAGTGCCATGTTATGCTGTGCTGACACTTGAGTTTCCCATCCAGCAGCACTGCAGCCTCTCCTCCCCCGCACGCCTTCCAAAAAGGTGCAGGACACCGTTTTAAAAGACTTTAACGGCTCAGCGAACAAGCAAACTTTGTCTGTAATGAAGTCTGCAGGAGCACAGCGAGGAGAGAAGTGATGAAAGCCATCTTTTTCTTAATGATCATCCTGAAATCGTTAAGTGCACAGCCCATCAGGGAAAGAGGGGATGAAAGCTTTCTAAATGAAAAAAAGAAGACGGGGAGCTGAAGTTTTAATGAAGAAAATGCAAAGAGGAAAGAAGAGCAGGTACGAGGGAAAGGAAGAGCTTTCAGGAGAGGTTTGCCACTGTAAATGAAGACTTTTATTGGTTCAGTGGAGGAGGAGGAGTGTGACTCTAATGAAGGCTTTAATGACAGAGCGATGGAGGGGGAGAGGGAGAGGAGAGGGAGGAGAGTGTTCTTGTAATGAAGTGTCAGTATTACACAAGGGAGGAGAGGGGAGGAAGAGGAGTGAGGAGAACACAGAAGGGGAGGAGGAGAGCGCTCCGGTAATTATGAGAGTCTAAAACAAGGGAGAGCAGGGAGAGCCTGTCAACTGTCCCTGCATGAAGATCTGAACTGTCAGGTCTGTGGTCCATAGAGCAGATCATCGAATTTCTTTGGTCAGAAGAAGTCAAAGCTTGTTTTGTTTTATGGTTTTAATCCTTGAGATCCAAAAGTTTGAGGGGTTTTGCCGATGTCTTTCTCTTTGGATTTTCTGTTGATGAGCATGAAGTCTCTCTAACTACCCAAATCTTCCAACACATCCTCCAACCCAGACCACCACACAGGTCATTTGCTCCTGTCTTCTAATACGACCCACAGGAGCGTTTCTTCTTAGTTTGGTTAAGGTTAGGGGGAGCTAACATGATCACATCTTTTTTTTAATCATTTCAGGGCAGGGTGCTCTGTACTGTCAGAAGCCAT
>OMKZ01051341.1:0-21892 GCA_900302535.1 Neoniphon sammara | reverse complement strand
CTTGTACCAGTGTCTTGATACAAAGGTGACGCTGGACAGGCTTGGGGGGGGTTGCACCAAGGATTTGGCACCATGGTTTTACGTCTTTGATTGTGAGAAGAGTAGAAGGCGGGTGTCAGAGTTGTTATGTGTTCCTGATTCATGGTTATCGCCTGTTGACTGTATTCATCTCATTTGTCAACTGCCTTGTCTGTCAGTCATTTTTTGTATTATAGTATCTATGTAATTATTGTTTATAGGAAATATTCATTGTGTTTTGGTCATTCATGAATAAATGTAGACCTAATGGTCATATGAGAATATTTGGGTTTTTTTTTTTGTCATTATTCTATTACCTTAGTGTCATTTTACTGTGAAACAGATGCCACAAGCTATTATCCTCATGCAGTTTAGTCTATATTTTCTGATCAAGCACCCATGTCTCCTAAGGTTGCAAGCAAGGGAGCCAAAACTCCAGTAGAGCTGATTTACATTTAAACAAACTTCAAAGCCCTTCCCTGCAGGGACACATCAAGCACAAATTTGATGGAACATATCTATTCATATTCTATCTACTAAATATCTGACAAAACCAGCATTTGACATTATCCAGAAATATGAAGATTACAGTCAGTTACCATAATATCATCCAGGCAATCCTAAACAGACTGATAGATGTGATGCTGGGGTCAGTCGGTCCTTGCTTGCTGCTCTTAATAAAAAATAAAAACCAAGATGCAGTATTGCAGCTTCTGGGTGAGCACACGAGTGACAGTGTAATGATTTCCCCTTTCCTTTGGCACGTGAGCTCACTTTTAAATATGCACTATGTATTAGCTTTTAGTCACAATAAATAATGGGGTTTGTTATTTAAATTTTCTATTGAAGGACTGTCAGTCAACAGTAGAATCAGCAGTCAGACTTATAAATGTAAGATTTTATACATCCACAAAGCTTCATGCCCAAATTAGCTGACTTGTGTTGTGCCCCACAATCTCAGACAGCACCTATTTGTATGCACTGTCAATTTGATAGTCACTTTATTATGACTGTATTAAAGTAACGGCACATTTAAAGTAACTAAATCTGTCAATACTTCACAAAAAAAAAGATAAAAAAAAAATATAAGTTTGAAACAGTAATAATAGTGTAAGCTACTTTCTTTGACAATAGGCTAGGCTATATGATAAAAATAAATAAAAAATAAAATAAAATAAATTGCTGGATTTTATTCCAAATAAATGTATTTTTTCACATGTCCAAAAATGAATTTAATAAAATTGATTAAATCAAAATAAATTAATAATTAATAACTAATAATAATGATAATAATAACTAAAAATAAAAGTCTGAGCATATAGGCCTAAGATATTTTACCAGCAACAAATAGATTTAATAGAAAAACTTTTTTTTTTTAATAGACAATTGCAATGAGTAAATTTGCAATAAAGCCGAAATGAGGCATAATGGACCTCTCTTCCCTCCCATGGTTCTCTCAAAAGTTCTGTGGAGAGGAGCAAACATACATTTCACCGTTCAGCTGATAGACTGAAATAGACTTGAGCGTACGACTAATTCATTTATTGTTCACATAAAGAAGAACGACAACATCCCATAGAACAGTGCAAACAAAATAAAACAAATGATATAAGTATGAAGTAGTTGAGGGTGGTGGGTTTAACTGAAAGAGTATAGTCAGAAATAGTCTCTCTCTCTTTCGCTTTGATACATGGAAGCTGATACAGTAGTTCTAGCCTACAGGAAAAACGTTGAAGACACCACCAGAAGTTAATCGCCAGCCCTCCACAAGAGGGCGCTAATCTAACAACCTGTGTCTAAATTCTAAAGAAGAAGAAGAAGTTTGGTCAAGCACAGTGAAGTACAGGCGGGTCGGTACTTTTTCAGATTTTAAGTGAAATATGATTGCTGACGGTTAATCTATCTGTTCTTGCTGTATTGCGCACACAAGAAGGAATGACATCCCTGTAAAGATCGTTGATTACGGTGAGAGGGAAATACGTTCAAGTACAGGTAAAACGAGAGATGTTTAATGCTTCAAAGTTTATAATGCTTGGTTTAACCTGGATGGCTCCGGTCCAGACATTATCATTTCATGTTTTATCATTTCTTTCTTATGTACGAGCTGTTGCTGTAAAGTTATATACCTGCTAAGATGTGGTAGCTGTTTTTTTTTTTCGATTCAAAACGCGCACAGTTACTTCGTGGTGGCTTCATAAGTTGAACTTTTAAATGCTGTGGTACGGTTGGCTTGCATTCTAGTTGTAGTTACAGTATTCTGCCCAAGGGAAATGTTGACCGACTGGATTGTCTAGGTGTGTGTGTGTGTGTGTGTGTGTGTGTGTGTGTGTGTGTGTGTAGTAAAGGGAATATATTCGTCAACTAGGCTAATGTAGTTGAAGAAGTCACACTAGTCTGATGTGTCACCATTAACTCCTCTTTTTCAAGGCAGTAAAAAGAGAATCAAGATACTGATAGCTTGGAACTGTCAAATGACATTAATGAGGCTCAAGGGTTCCACTTATCTTAAATTATACAGCCAAAATAAGCCTTCCCTTTTATACCCAGAATATTATTCTAGGTGTTGTCAAACTCAGCTTTTCATTTTATTATTTCAGTTACAGTGGTGAGGAATAGATATTGCTCTCTAACCAAACTGAGGGTTTACATATTTATGAACTGAAATTCATTATTGTCGTCATATTCAATAGATTAGTGTAAGCAATAAACAGATGTCTTTTAAAGGAATACTCCACTGTTTTGGGCAAAATACTTTTTTTCCAACCTACTTTGACGGAACTAGGCTAATGACTCCTGTAGACTTCAAGTCTTTATGCTAAGCTAACACAAAATGCCACCCACTGGAACCAAAGCAGTGGATGTACAGAGCTGAAAATGGTACCGAACATCTTATCTCAGTCTGGGTAAGTCGGAACAAGGGTATTTGCCCAAAATGTTGGAGTATCCCTTTAAGCAGGTGCACTGCCTTCCCATTGTCAGCTACTGCATACACCTGTATCTACCTGTCATTCTATGCTTAATAGACAATTCTTGGTAAGTTTTTTTGGGTGGTGCTTAATAAAAGAACACAGATTAAGATATTGGATTTGTGTTGATCTGTGCCACTGGTTCCGCTCTCTGTTAGTGATGTCAGACGACGCAGCCCGCCATCCCTCTGTCTCTTCCATCTCCTCCATCTCTTTGGTGGAGATCAAGGCTGAGACTCACCTGGTGCTTAAAGCCTTCCTCCGCCAGTCCCTCTCCCTCCCCCTTGCAGACAGGCCTGGCAGGGTTGGAGGTGCTTACAGAGATCATAACAAATACCGGTAATGTAACTCCACACACTCACCTATTTCTATTGTATATTGTTCCTGCTTCCTGTTTTGTCTCTGTACGACATTTCGTTGCCAAAATCTCACTGCTGTGTTTTTTGTGCAATGACAATAAAGAATGTCTAAGTCTAAGTCTAAGTTAAATTTTTGAACAATACACTCAACTTATCAAACTCAAACTGGGCGCTGATTACAACAAAATAATGTTGAACTATTATTAAAAAGCGAGAGTCGTTTTAGGAGACTCAAAAAACTCTTGTTTAAAAAAAAATCCATGACGTGTATTTCATTACTGTGTAATACATATGATACATCGTGTTGATAAAAGAGCTTCGGAGATGCTGTAAGGTTATTGTTGTTTTTTTCCACTTTCACAAGCTAGGCTAATGACTCCTGTAGACTTGAAGTCTTTTTGTTAAGCTAACACGAAATGCTACCCATAGGAACCGAACCAGTGGACATACAAACAAACATGAAAATGGTATCGTACATCTTGTCTCAGTCTGGGTAGGTCAGAAAAAGGGTATTTTGCCCAAAATGTCGGAGTATTCCTTTAATTCACACCATCAAAATGTGTAGGGTGTTCTGCCTCTCCAAAAATGTAATTGCGCATAACTGCAAGGTCTTTTAGCTGTTTGCTAGACCTCTTTGTGCTGCTTCTGTGTTATGTGCTGGTCGATTTCCACTGAATGAAGACAACATGATGGCGGTTTTCGTCTCTCTTCAACTGGTTTGAACTGAGGAGGTTTGCAAATCAGTTTTGATGTTGCCAACTCATCTCCAAATTCTATAGGTCACAAATTGTCACTAAATTCACCATGAGAAATCTCTCAATACATGCTTTGGATGGCGCCAGTTCGTCCAAGAATGAACACTCAGTTAATGTAAACATAATTGCTTTCATTTTTATCTGTGCTTCATTAGCACAGAATTACTAAAACTTGACACTGCTGCCTAGTGTTACTACGGTGTACATACTACACCATATTATGGTGGAGCTACAGTGAAACATCAACACAGAAGTGTAAATTGGTCTTAACCCAGTCTTGTTGAGTTTTATTTCAGCATCATCATTGCTATAGTGCATATTAAAGTGGTAAATAATATGTGCATGTACAATAGAATGAGTAAAAATATATACATTTTGAAGTAAACTGCTACATTTAGCTGTTCCTGCTCATCAGTATACTATCAAAAGAATCGTGATACTTAAGAGAAGCGATTTTTTTTTCCCCACCCCTAGTTCACAGTGGGATGTAGATCAATTAGTACAGGAATGTCCTCACTGATATCAGAGATTGTAGAGCCAAGAAAACATCGAATCGCGAACCTCCAAGCAGCCCCCTAGCATAGGGAAGGACAGGGGCCAACAATAATCGCAGTGGACATGGACTGCTGGGTGGACTACTGGGTTGGGTGGTCACAGACTGTTGGGCACCCGAGATGATACCTTCTCCTCTGATGGGAAGCATCTCCAGCCTCAGTCAGATGAAGTGGATAACAGAAAATCAAGGTCCTCGATCAATCCCTCAATTGATTGCAACTTTTACCTCAAAAGTAGTTTAAAATCACCCATGATGTCACCTATTTTTCTTTGATATTATTCACTCAAAAGTCTGAGAACAGGTATAGACCAAATACTGTGTATATGCCTGTGGTATTTAATGTTTTCATCTCAAAAAGTAACCAGCAAGTGTGGCAGGTAACTCTTACTCTATATGTCAAAGACAAATTTTATGGGTATTGCTTGTCCGTATTATATTTCTCTTTACTCTAATACCTTTTGTTTGCTCTGTTCCTCACCATTTGCCAATGCTTTCCCATGCTAGTGCCAAGCGCCAGCCTAAAGCTAAGGATGGGTTGGATTCTCAGGAGGAAGATGTCAGTTCAGCAGACGAGAAGAAGAGCGGCTTCAAAGACTTGATAAAGCGGCTGCCTCGTCCCAGCTCGATACGCCCCCCTGCCAAAGACCTGAGCCGAGATCCTAAAGACAGCAACAGCTTCTCCAAGGACAGCCAGCCAAATGGGATTAACTCTGATTTGTCACGCATCAGAGACCAACTTGAAGTAAGGGCAGTTCCTCAACAATCTTAGGTGTTTTTGAAAAACAAAACAAACAAAAAAAAAACATATTGTCATTTTTGTCAAGTCATATTTGACAACACTCTAAGCAAGCATTTTGTTGAATGATTTGTTCTGAACATGTAAAATAGAAAAGAAGCTCATTCCCACAGGATGATGCCATGTCCCCCTCCTCTACATCAGAAGAAGAGGAGAGTGAAAAGAAGCAGAAGAGGAGGCTGGACAAAAAGAAGCTGAAGAAGCAGATCTCAAAGTTTTTCAGGCGAAACACGGAGAAAGACAAGAGCCAAGAGAAGCCTGAGCCTCATCCCGAGAGGCCCTCTACGTTGCCCATCAATACAGAGCCAGAGCCTGTACCGAGTGCCATCTCTCCCAGTAAGCTTCTCCATCAGGGGAATTATGAAACCACACAAAACCTTCCAAAACTAAAGTCTCAATTTTGTAAAGAGCATGATAACAGTTTATTTGTTGCAAACCTAAGATGAAAATGTTATTGGGAATATTTTTCATTCCTTTGATCCCACACAACTTAGTAAAGTATCATTCAGTCAAACTCTGTATTTCAGGAAGGTCCCCAAGTTGACCCTTTGGTTCAGAACTCTTATGCTCACTCTTGTTTCAAGATTCTGAAGAGACTTGTTTGTAGAGACAAGTCTTCGCTGACATTTACATGATAAGAGGAACATAAAAAAATTCTTTGAAGTTTAAGTTTTTAGAGTTGTGAATTTTTATAGACTGTAACAAGACTGTAGACTGTAACGAAAGGCTGCATGCAATCTCTGTGGAACACCAAATGTGCCAAATTATCATTGCCATCATTATAGAAAATACAGTACATTTATTAAAAAAATAACAACAAAATTATATGAATAAATAGACATAAATGTAAATATAAATTAAATTATTAATTATTTTAATAATACGTAACCCATTATTATGAAATACTTTTAATTTAATCTTAACACTTTAAATTATAGTGTGGTCATCTGTCAATCTGCTGAATGGGAGTATTCACGGGTTGACTAATCATGGCCATCGATTACTTTGTCTGGCTGGTAGAGTTGGGTGTTTTGATGGTGACTGACAGATGGCTACACCATCATTAAATAAAAATAAATAAAATTAAATGCACTCCAGTTATTTTGAAAACAATAATAATGGAAGGGAATAATCAATGGAATATTATTTCATAATACTGACTTGAGTATTATTTATTCAACATTTTATTTACGCAAAAATAGTATAACTACATAAAGACTTACTGGTTTTATTTTGGCACAGTTGTTGCTCCATAAATCACTAGAGCTACAATTTCTCCTCAAAAATGACTAGCCCTCACACAGTCACTGTCAGAATAAGTGGCAGAATGTCAATTAATTTATAAGTAATAATCTATATTATCTATAATCCAAAGCAAAATTATATTACAAAACATTTAAAAATTTTTTATAGGAATCCATAGGAATTCATCTCTTATGTAATTCATACATAAGCTAAATATCAACTGTCTTGAATTCCTTTCAATTTTAAAAATACCAATGAAATGGCTGTTAAAATTCTATTGCTTGTTCAAGTTCAAGTTCAAGTTCAAGTTTATTTAGAGCCCAAAATCACTGTTTACAGTCTCAAAGGGCTTTACAGGCCCACAGTTTACAAGAAACATTGAATTTCAATGGACATTTAGTTGACAATGTTTTAAAAATCGAAAGGAATTATAAAGATTTTGTTACAGATAAATAATTTATATATAAATTGCGGAAGATTTAAATTATTATAGTTGTTGAATTAAAATTTAAGACACATAGAAATTTTACTGCCTTGTTGATCTTTAGCTTGTATATCACTTGACATTGTGTTGAATAATTCTGCCACTGACTGACTTCTTACTGTGTAGTGAGCAATGCTATTGTCCCTTTTGATGTAGACCACCCTCCCGAGTTCTATCAGGAAGTGGCAGTGAGGCTGGACAAGATTGCCCAGAGGTCCACCAGTATAAAGAGACTCAGTCCCACAGTCAAGCCTCCACCTGGTGATTGCACACAAACACACAAATAAGAACAAATAATTTGCTTACAGCTGTAGGTCCTGACTTAATATATAACTGCAAAACCATTATTTATTTCTTTTACCAGCTTGTGATAAAGAGGCGGTGGTGCGACAGCTTGTTCAAGTAATCTCCCTTGAGGGAGATGCCATGAACACCAAGGTAGGCACATTCATCGCAAGATGTTTTAAGGTGTACTGTGAAGTTTTCACACATTGGTTGCTCCATATGGCAGCGAGAGGTAACTTTGAATTTTGAAGATTTCTGTAGCCAGAAATCCTGTAAGGTGACATCAGGACACTGGCTTGTCTCTGACACACTATTTCAAATGATACCAAGGGCACAAGAGAGGCAAATTATTTAATGCTGGTGAGTCTAGCTTACTCTGGACAGGGCAGTTGCTAGCTGTTATTATGACATACACAGGATGAATGTAGGATGTGTAGTATGACAGCGCTGTAAGGAAAATCTACATTTATGTCCTGTTTTTTCTGTTATCCAATTCAGTGCATTGTAACTTTTTACTGTTGTCATCACCTAAACCACTCCTGTAGTTTATATAATGACGCTAATTGGTCTAGCTGTTTTGTGGCTTTCAATAGACCTTTTTCACAGCAGCCATTTTGACATGAAATAGCAGGTAAACACGTGTTACCAATGACATTAATGAAGGTCCTGTTCCATTCAGGTTTAACAGAGCCAGGGTCCTGGTATTGTTCATGCTGGCTCACTGGAAAGACTCTGCTACACTTAGATGGAACAGAACCTTCATTAATGTCATTAGTAACACCTGTGCTTGCCCTACAATTTCATGTCAAAATGGCTGCTGTGAAAAAGATCTTTTAACACTTCAGTTGGAGTGTGACCACGTGGTTTCACGAGTCAAATGAGTCAATGAGTCAGGTGTACGCCTGTTTCTCCATTCAGAAGCACAGGCTAATGCGATGTGCCTTTTGTGTTATCAGATCCATTCAGACCCATTTCTGCGCTCCACGTTGACTCGTCTCTCCTACCCATCATTTGCTAAACTCCTGGACACCTTCAGCAACCATGCGGTGAACGAGGTACCAGTCCTACCACCAAAGGCTAGTCCGACACTGCGTCGTGTCGCTGTCACAATGGAGGTGTCGCGACGGATAGTAACTGCTACAGGCGCCCAGCGTATGCAGGGCTATGCAGAGCGCTACATGGAGACTTTTGTTCCCTGGGTCAAGAGCCATGGTGGATGGGTGAGGCAATTTCTTTTTTGAACTGTTTGTTATTTTCCATTATATCTACAGGATTATATGCATCACATATAATTACAGCTTCCAGTTTCACAGTAAGAGAAAAAAGGGCATTCAGTATAAATATATTATACCAGCTTTGGTGTAAGAGTAAAACTCAACCATTACACAAAACAGTGGTATACAATTATGGAGAATTATGGCCTGGTGATTAAACAATTGAGAAATGGTTTCCAGACCATAAAAACTCAGTTCCGTGTTCCTTCTGAGTATATTAAAGTTTGTACAACTGGTTCCATGACTTCCCTAATCCAGATTTTATGAGGAGGAATTCAGCCTGTATCAACTGGATGAGGCATTTTTGAGTGTTGAAATCCTCACTTTCTTATGAAAATTCATTTTTTGTGAACTGATTTTGACATCAAGCCATGCTTTGATTTTCTTTTTATGTTTTGTTTTGTTTTGCTGTGCATTATTTAGACTCAATTGCATACTTTCTTACAGAATTGATTCTAATTGATCTGCATATGTTCAGTCATGTTGGCCATGCGCAGTCAGCATTCAGTGCCAATATTGAGGCAGGCCGCCACAGAGTTGTCGATGTATGGGAAACACTGCCGACCCATTCATGTATCATACATGTCCATTGATTGGCATATATGTAGTAGGCTCCTATGTCAGAGGCTGTAAGTCAGCATTAGCAAAAAACTAACACAAGAGGGCAGAGCACACTGAGCCTCTGTGTGCTTCTAATGCTCATTATTTTCTTTTATCTCTTACCTACCTCTTTTCACCTTTATCACCTACCGTGTTATTTCTTTTCAGGAGAATGTTGTACAATTGGAGGAGCCTTTGGAGTACGATTGAGAGGATGTTTAATCCCGCTTCACCACTCTGTTTTCCAACACAACTGGCCAACGCTGACCTCTGGATCATGACCTCAGATTGAAGAGAGAGAAGTGGACCGCACTCTTGCTTCCTAAACAGAAGACCCTTTCCGCAGTACCTCAGAAACCTCCCTGTCTCATCATAATCTGGAAGTCCTTTAGGTCTACTAGAAAGCACATTTGAGAGGTTTGGACTTGTGAGATATTGGAGACAGAGGCTATTAGCACTGTGCTGGCTATCAAACCTCAGCTCAATGAGAATTCAGATTATATCTTTGAAAAATTGTTTCATCAGGGTTGTGTGTCTCCTTCTGAGACTCAGCTTCAGTACCCTTCTCAGTATAATACCAATGATTCAATGCACCGAAGATGCATTTTAAACAATCAGCAACAGTTTGATGCAATATGATATGCTGCAATCTTAGAAATGGAATGAATAGAATCAGTATTGTATAGAGGATTCTATAGCTGATAATGGGCCAGCTGGAAGCCATCTTTGGGGAGCCGACTGAATAACTTTATTGACCGTTCTGTTGAGTCAAAACAAGCATAATTAAAATATTTGGTAATGGAAGGTAACTACACAGGTGATTTGAACAAAGATCTAAACCATTTGATTTTTTCCAAGATGTAGCTGTGGTTTAGACTGCTGACGAAAGTTGCAATTAGCAGCACTTTGATCCTGTTACTGAACCAAAACCGCAGCAGAAATCTACCACAGTAACTCAAAGTAACACTAAGGGGATAATCAACACATTTACCTGTAGTTATGATATCAGGTAATCCCAATCAGCTGCGTTATTGTTAACAAAAAATATTTTTTAAATTAGTCCTGTGAAAACGGAAAATGTTTTCCGTTAGCAAAGCATTCTGCTGAGCGGGTGACATCAGTGAATGGTAGCTACACCTGTTGCCATGGCAAGAAGGATCACCTGGAAATACTCTAACTTGGTGTGAACCAAAGACCCATGCTGGTTCTGTCCAATTCTATAGCTGCAATATAACAGTTTGATATAGTGCAAACAGCACTGTATATAGTCCAAAAAATCCATCTGACTTCTAATATAGTTTTGCCACTGATTTCAACAAGGACGATTTAAGTTATAAATCAAATTATATGTGAGAGAGAAAGATGTAATTGAAATGATCTTGACATAGTAATGACCACTAAATCCTTTTTGGAAACTGGTGTTAAAAAATAGAATTCAAACAGGCCATTGTTTATTTATAAAGTCACTACATGTCCAGTGATGTGCAACGGCCCGATGGTTGTCTAAGCACGAAATGCGCATGGATAACTACTTAGCCATTTGCAATTTGTTTTTTAAAATTTCACCAGTTCTCAGATTATAAGGAATTAGGATTCATTTCTATTATAGACAAGCAATTTTGTGATCAGGAAGTGTGTTTTCTTTGACTGAGGCAGGGCAGCATGTGACGGAAAACCTTGACAGGGCTAACAATGGCAGTGATAAACCTATCGACTTGGACGGAGAGAAACACAAAAGGAGCAGAGGAGCAAATGGCAGCATAAGGCACTGAAATAACAAGATATGCCTGTCATGTCATGCTTTCCTGGCTGAGAACAGCCTGCGTTGATTTCGCTGTTATTGTGTTAGACCTTTTACTTGATACTGTTCTGAGCTGAGCTGTTCTTCCACCTGAACTGTTCTGCCACACTGAGCCGAGCATACCAGTTCAAATCAGGAAATCATTCAGCTCCTTCTTTCTTTGTGAAGTCATGAAACACAGTACGCTGTAGTACGCCAAGTTATGAAATACTGTTAATTGTGCTTTCTCTCTTGTAGTGCCATTGTCTTACATTGACAGTGAAGAAAAATGGTAACAGCCTCTGAGTATAAGTTTTAAAGGTATACTATTTAATTTTATGATGCTTCCCATCTGCATCTGTGCAGTCAGATGCAATGGAGAAAGTATTAGCTGTGTTTGGTTAGCAGTAAGACTAAGGGGAGCTACATACAGCATATGTTGCTTACCTGAACAAGATATGTAAAAGCAGATTCTTAGCTCCATGGATGTGCTTAGTTGTTTTTGCATGACATTTTTACTTACTGGTGTAGTGAACTGTACACATCTTACGTTTGCACATATACACTATTCAACAATAATTTGCGATTCCAAAGAGAATGTGCACTTTTCTTTGTCATGTTTGATATATTTACATGAACTTGTTTCAGTGTGAATAAGCACACAGGCTTACTGTTTAGGAACAAGGAGTGGATTGTGAAAAGGCAGCATAAGAGACATTCACTAATGTTTTTAACACTAGGATACCAGAACAAAGTTTGACTTTATTTCTGTATTTATTGTCTGAGACTGATCTTTTAAACGTTTTCTATTAAAGTGTTTGTAATGAACTTTGTCTGATCTTTCGCTTTTGCCTACCTCAGGACCGAAAAGCTATTTTCATATATAAGCTTGTTTTGCTAAAATGCAGAGCAATTTCTGTGAAAGACTAATGGTGATACCTGAGTACCAAAAACAGCAATTTACTCAGTGAAATGTTCTGGTTAACAAGAGCGTGTTTCTCTAAAGGTGCAGTCTGGTCAATTTTCACAAATTTGATGTAGCCCACATTTTAAAGGTTAGGCCTACAGTGTCAGTCCCAAGTAAGTTTTAATATTAAGTTATTTCCCCCAATGAAAACTTATGACCCAGTAACCTCTGGAGGCATATACAGTATGTCTAAATGCTATTCTAACATGACAAAAGAGATCTTATATGTTTGTCTAGTTTCACTGGTAGTGTAGGCGCCACCTGTGCCTACAGGTAGCATCTGGCCATGCTCAATCAGTCTGCTTGTTAGCCCTTAACTCAAACCTGACAGGGAACTACATTGAGTGAGCTCAATGTATTCAAATTATTCCATTGTTATTCAAAATTTCATGCAACAAGGAAAAAATGCCCTTTTTCTAAGCAGAAACTCATTGCTTTGAGTACTGTTTAACTTATTTTTCTGTTGTGCTCCTCTAGATTCATTAAAATACCCACTCTGCTATGACTTTCAGAGCAAACAGTCACCACAGAGCTCCCAGAGAGCATCTTCGGGGGAATCTGTCGGGGGGTGGGGGGTGGGTACTTTCAATCCAGCGCTTTAGGGCATTTGAGACACAACTTAGGATCACATCAGTCTGGATTGAAGGTTTTTGAAAAGTTCAATCAGGTTGGTGGTATTTTCAGATCCCAGAGCCGCAGTCCATAATAAGCATTCCCGTCCAAACGCTTGTGAATGGAATCAGTCCAAGTACTTTTCAGCCCCCAGAATTTGACAGTACATCAGCAGGGAGAAAGCAAGGGCCAAGATCTGACAAGAAAAAAAAAAAGAAAGGTACAGGTAAAATAAATCAATGCTTACCAAGAAATAAATAGTTCTCAACTGTAGAAAAGGTATAAACACACAGCAATCACTACAATGTGTCTCCCCAGATATATCATCAGAGTTCTCACACTCTCGTGCACCTCCCAATAAAGTGATAGATAGATAGATAGATAGATAGATAGATAGCTTTATTGTGTGTTACAGAGTAAGAAATTTTCCTTTGAAAAAGCTCAACAATAAATAATGCACATTTAAAAAACGTAAAACGCACACATACACACACATTTACACGACCATACCTATGGCTGAAGTTAAGTCTTTATTAGTCAGAGAGAAATCAGATAGATAGATAGATAGATAGATAGATAGATAGATAGATAGATAGATAGATGGATAGAAACAATTTGGATTTGGCACAAACTAACAAATAAATGTCACATTTAACTACCTGCACAATGCCAATACACACTCCAAACACCAGGACTGAGGGGATGTTGTCTAAGAGCCACTGCCTGGCCTTCTGGTAACATGGCTGCAGGGAAGAAAGGAATAAGAACATACATCAAGAAAAGGGTTAGGATAGAGGGATGACAATTAAGATGTGCTGAGATTTGGAGAGGCCATGTGTGTGTGTGTGTTGGGGTGGGGGGTAGTACAGAACTTTTATGAGATGTGTCGGCGCCATAAGCAGAAATTGCATAATCACAGTATGGGCCATTCCAAGCATTCTTTAACTTGTGAGAAACGGATCCAAGCACCCATCTGGAACAAATCTGGAACCCGCTTTCGAGAACCAGGCAGTTTGGAACCATCTTGTGCATAATTAGATGAAATGTAATCGTCCCCCAGTAGTTGAGCAGCAAACTGACCTCACTCCATCCGTCAACGCACTGACTTGTCCCGACCGAGCAGCAGGACGAGGGCAGTGTTCCATTCAGCACACCATGCCAGTCTGTTTTGTCAGTTACTCCACAGCACTTGAACTGAGGCAGAGAGAGAGAGGAGGGCTGAATTTTGGCAGATGCAAACCCACTCTAGAGCAGTATCACTGAACTACAATAAGGGAAAGGAGCTCCATTTTTTATAGGCATGTATGCATTACTGAGGGGTCAGTATTGCAAATGTGGCTCTAGGGAAGTATAAGTTTATGTATTTCTATGGCGATAAAACAACAAAGAAAGTCAAATCCAAATGATGCTGAAAGGGCTAAAATATTATTATAAGGCATGTAATTTAATCCTGGAAACAAACATTCCTTACCATTTTCTGGACGTTGTCCCAGGATTTCCTCAGTCCATCATCTGTTGTGTAAGTCTGCATCCCTTCCTTTAACTGGCCTTGTGCTTTGGAGTCCAGCTAAGATGAGGACAATGCAAAAGAGGAATTTCATGAATTTCATGAATTCATCCATC
The DNA here is from genome assembly GCA_900302535.1 of Neoniphon sammara. Taxonomy (NCBI): domain Eukaryota; kingdom Metazoa; phylum Chordata; class Actinopteri; order Holocentriformes; family Holocentridae; genus Neoniphon; species Neoniphon sammara. The sequence continues at coordinate 7,572 of OMKZ01051341.1, read as the reverse complement.
TATCCAATTTCAGAGAATCAACATACCGAATAAGAAAAGCTTTATTACATGCATAGGTATGTAATCCACTCATTACATGATTTAGTTTTATTAATCAGAACCACTTCACCAAATACAGCAAATGCCTACTGCTGTGGAGGCTGTGCCCAATGCAACTTCACCACCATGTATACCACTTTCCCCAAGGAGAAGTGTTTAAAATCAAGTGGAAAGTCACTTGTCTCTCAACACTCTGAAGTGTCCCTGCATATTTCTTCCATTTTTTCCCATTTGAAACAGTGATTAAGGGCTACAAATAAACTTGAACTTGAACTATTTGTAGGTTAAATGATCAGGGCCCACAAGACTTAAATAGTAGAGCATAATAAATCAGGACATGTGACCAAAGAAGTCCAGTAGCCATATACTTTTTGGAGACTTGCCATAATATGTCTACTCTGAGATATTTTGACATAGAAGAAGTTATACAGATCACAGGAGAGTCCTACTGAGCCCCTCTCACTGCGTCTGTTGGACCTGACGAAGGTCCCCAGGGAATTGAAACGTTGTCAGTTAGTTGGTTGAGGGCAAGAGCAAGAGGCTTTGCAAACTTACAAACTCTCTGCTGCTGCAATCTAGTGGTCAGATAGAACAGCTGTTACATGGCGGGGATGTAGATGGTGAGCTCACCTCCTTGTGGAACATGCGGATGACCACCACTAGAGTCACCTCGGTCAGGACCAGGAGCAAAAGGATCACAAAGAACTGCAGAAAGAGAGGACATGGAAGTTCATTGGTGAATGGCCTACTGAATGGCATTTGAATGGTCAATTGCAATCTTGGCAACACTGACAATGAGGGCCAAACCCTGCGTGTTTCTCCAAAGTAAAGGTGGACGAAAGAAAGAAAGAAAGAAAGAACTAACAGAGTAAGGTATCTTTATATAACCTTCAGACTGTAAAAGCCCACATCATCACTAAACTATCTACAAGTTCTCTGTCATGTCATTTCTGTTGCTGTATTGCCCCCACCCCGGACTTCTCACCGTGATCAATAGGCAGCGCTGCTCCTTCAGTGCACCAAGACAGCCCAAGAAGCCGGTCACCATGGTGATGCCCCCGGCGACAAGCAGCAGATTGGCAGCCGAGAGGGAGGGGAACGACAGCGGCAGAGAGGAAAACTCTGCCTGTGTGAAGGACAGCCAGACCCCAACGCCAAACAAGCCACAACCTCCAAGCTTCGAAAGGAAAACATAGCATTGTACTTTAATCTAAAACTAAAATTCGGGCTGGCATATCCCAGTTAAATGCAGATGCCATTAACATAGGAAATTACAGTGCATAATCCAGAGCTTGCTTAAGTAGAAAAGGACCACCACAAAATCTAGGCATAGTTCACCAAAAGCTTGTTGTTATTTAAGTCATCCTAGCTTGATTAGAAGTGAGTCTGTCTTGGAATCACCATCTTATTGTGGTGGAGGGGTTTTTGTGCCTCTCTGACTCTGGGAGCTGTTTAGCTCCTGGTAGGGCTTGCTCCCAAGGCAAAGTGGTCCGAGGTGAGGGGCCAGACTAAGAGTGACTCAGAACCCTCTATGAACAGTTTCACGCACCAAACAGGAACCTTGCTTGGATTAGGGAGACCAGGGGACACTCCTGGAGTCAGGTCTACGAGGGCAGCTCGTAGGCGAGCACCTGGTGGCTGTATTGAATTAGATTGAAATAGAACGTATTACGCCAATTCTTCTTCTTCTAATAACATGTAAGGCTTTGTATGGCCTTGCCCCTGCATACATCATAGAACTGCTGGTCTATTGCTCCACTTGTTGTGGATTTAGATCCTCAAATCTTGGACTCTTATCTGTTCCAGTTTGCAACCCAATGGTGATTGTGATTTTTAAGGGTTAGCCCTGGCTCTCTTGTGACAAGAAGGCTGTTGGTTTGATACCTCAGACCAGTCTGAAAAATCTCGGTGGGGGGGAAAGAATGAATGGTGCTCTTGCCTCCCTCAATACGCACACCTGATGTTCCCTTGAGCAAGGCAATTAACCTCAAAACTTCTCCAGTTTAGCTGCTTAATGGTCAACAGTGAGCGAACCCCAATGGGTCTTTAAAAACATTCCTAGGGTTGCCACAAAGAGCTTTGTGGATGCTGCTTTCACTCACTGCGCCCTTGAACTGTGGGACACCCTGCCTGTAAGTATTAGACAGGCAGGTTTAAGCAGCAGCTTTTCAGTCTGGCCCATAACTGGCTGTTGTATGTTTTTCTGTCTTTAACCATGTTCTCTTTTTCCTCTTTTATCTTTATTTTTTTCTTTATATATTCTTTATTCTTGTTTTAAATTGTATTTTGTGTGTTTTTGACCTAGTGTTGAGATGACCTTTGAGTTGAACTGATACTTGAACTGGTATATTCTGTGCATCATAGGTGCTATATAACGCACATTCTTTCATTAATCCATCAATTCATTCTTATTTGGGAAAGGATTTGAAATAGATTTGCTGAGGTTCAGAAGAAGAAGTGGTAAAATTTTTAACCTAAAAGTTGGTATATTTTTCTCAGTAACACATTATAATCTTATGAACAAGTACCATACCAATTTAGATGTACATATACTAACCCAGAAGATGAGGTTGAAGATGAACATCAGATATTTGACACAGCACAGACACTTGCGAGACACAGACATGCTATGGGAGAAAGAGAGAAAAAACAGAAAGAATGAGAGAGCTCACTATCATGTTTAAATAATAACTTCATTCTTGAAATATTTTCCATGACACAGGTATCATAAGATATACTGTGTGGTGGAAGTTGTCGTGTATCCAGTGTGTTTGAGGTTGCATGTGGTTAGTAATTGATTGCAGAGGGTTCCTTTGTGTTTTGGTGTCTAAGAGAGACAGTGTGCAGGGGTGAGGAGCGAGGTCTCTGTGACCTCGTCCTGGCTTTGCGCTTTTGTTGTTTCTAAAACATTTGTCAAGATTTGTTGGATGGATATATGTATCACAGCAAGGTACATGTATAAGGTAGCATACATATGCATACATGCTATACTTGAAGAGATATGGGTTTTTGAAGGATGATATTCACACCAATATTCTTAGACTGAAGGCATTTAGAATAGCCAATATTTTGTGCTGGTATTTAGCATCTTAAAAGCGGACCATTTTCACGCTGAAAAATTACTATTTCGTAATTTACTCTTGCCGGGTTGGAAACCTCTGAAACAATTTAGAGGATGTGACACTAGAGGCCCTGTTATTGAAGACGAAACTCCGTTTGTTTCTGCATGAGGCCCTTAAATGAAGAAACAAATTAGAAAAAAACACTAACAATTAACAACTAAACATAAATAAAATGTACCAAGAAAATAAAATTTAATGAAGGGCTTGATATGCAGCTGTGGCCTGGAAGGATCCTTAAAATGGTCTAATCCTAATACATAACATAGATACCATCCACTACCTTTCTCTCTGTTTACTTATCCCAATTGATCATATGTGATTGTATGATTGTTACCCATCATGCTGGGCATAAAATGTATGATATTTCTGTCTTATGCCACTTTGTTGTTTTTATAAACTGTTTTTATATCCTGGCTCCTGCAGGTTCAACATCCAAAACAAATTTCCCTGCAAGGACAATAAAGTTTATTGTGCATAATATTTTATGTGGTTTCATGTGTGTGTGAGTGTACATGAGCATGTTTGCAGTATAAAATCGGCCTAGCCTCTGACTGAGTGGTCCTCACGCTGGCTAATGACCCCACACAGGAAGTCCAGCTGCTGACAGGAAGGAAGCTCCCTCCCCTGCTTGGAAGACCTAATTATATTGCTGTAAATGGCGCCTGAGCCATTCACCACAACTAATCCAATGGTAGGGCAAAACTGTGACTCATAACATAGTTCAAGGTACAGCTCATCTACCCTCCTCCCAGCACCATGATCCTGAGGTGTAAATGCATAGTGGAAAATACCACCATAAATAAGTAATAATACTGATAACAGGCTTTAATATTTTTATAGGCAATGTTTAAACACAAAGCTCTAGTTCTTTCAAAACTCTAGTCATTGCTCTTTGGTCGGACAGCTCCTGAATCCCAGTCAGAGGCTGCCTCATTTTATTTAATTTTAATTTTATTTACGTTGCTACTTGCACAATTGCCGGAGTTGTTGCAATTTCATTTCACTGCTGTTGTCCATGTACAATTATACACGTGACAAATAAATCTCTTGAATCTTGAATCTTGTTCTTTGTAGTCAGGATACAGACCCAGCCATGCTTTAAAAGTAATTGTGTCACTACTATGGCCTGTTGTGGAGATAGAAGTCTAAAAATCCAGCAGCAGAACTGAGATAACTAAAACATGTGAGATGTATAATCCAAAGCTGCTTCATAGACAGTGTATTGACTGTGTAAGAGATGGGTTTGAATGTGTTTTTAGACTGAAATGATGCATTTTATATTACTCCAGGTTTGCTCCCTGTCACCTTTGCCATCTTATCCAATATAGCTCCAGATTTCACATTCACACGTCTACATCTCACTCTTCTGGTCACTGGGAATTGGACAGATTTGTTAATTTCCACACTGACTGAATATTGATATGACAGATGTGACCTAAACCACAGGAACTGCATATATTGGATTTTAAATTGTGCGGTATTAAGATAAATCCAGTGAGGATTTTGAGCAGATTTTAAAAAATGGAGATTACAGAGTTACAAGTAAAACTTTTTTTTGTTTTTTTTTTTTTACAGGAAATGTGAAGAAACTATGCATACCGTAACTGTGTGCATGCATATAAATGAAATAAAATACGCATTGATTATTAGTAATTAATAAGCTTCCATTCCAAATATTGGCTTTAACATGGGACTTAATGGGCTGCTATGAGTAGCTTGTTGATGTGTTAATGAAGAAACCTGGACTGTTGCCCTCGATCAGAGCCTTTATGCACAATGAGTTTTGTCTCTCTACATAACTTCTGCATGCATCTGCTAATTAAACACACTCTACCTGAAAGCTGGATTTCAAAGGTTAATAAAGAAGCTTTTCTTATTCTCAGTCCTCCTCTTGACTCTTCACCCCAGTTTTAGTTCTTTGGATTGTTTTCTTCTTGAAATATTCCTGTGGGTTGGAAACTGACATCTACCAGCTGGCCTTTTTTCCTTTCTTCTTTTGTGTTGCTGTTATTCAGCGATAGTCTTCAATTCTTTATCCTTTCCCTTTTGCACTCTCTTGCAAGTAGGTTGTCTTTTTCCTCGATTTTTCTCTTGCTACATAAATTTGACTTTCTGCATTTAGTTTTCCAACTAGAACTCTCTGTCTCGCGTTTTCCCCCTCAATCCTTTCCAGATGTCTGTTGTTGCCTCTCTTTCCCTCTGTTTCCCTCCCCTTCCCATTTTTGTCTTTTACTTGCCCCTCCTCCACAACCTTCACTCCTCATCCCCACCTCTTTCCTCTTTCCTACTTTTAACACAAGTTATCACTCTTTTTTTCTCTGTTTTCTTTGTGCCTCTGTCTCGGTATTGTTTTCCTGCACATTTTTACTTTCTCATCCTCTGCCTGTCTCTCTCTTTCACACTCTTTTCACACACACACACACACACACACAGATTTCCTCTCCCTCTTGACCAAATGGTCGATGAGGGGCTTTCTGTGGGGGTTTGCCAAGTGGGAAGTGCAACATCGTACTGTAAAGGCACCCGCAGACTTCTAGCGAACTCACCACTGCAATGTTTTTCGACACTGTTAAAACCCAAAATACCGTGGTGGTTTAAACAGAGGGAGGAGGTGAGAGGCATGACAACCCACCGGAGCAAACTTTGCTGCTTGTCTTTTCCAGTTGGCAGACCCCCCCCTGCCCGTCAGCAATAGGTTCACATGTTGGTTACATCATAGTTCCTGCAAATGAGTCATTCCCAGGGAAAATGAAGCATTCCCTTATTTACAGTTGAAGATTCGTGCATTCTTCTGTCCATTGTGATGACACATTTTGCTGACAATGGCAAAATTCTAACCCATGACATATTTTACATAGTAAAATATGTCATGGGTCATAGATATTATGAAGATATTTGGTTTCACCTGTAATTATCTGTATATAGGCTTTGCTTATACATTTTGGCTCATAGCCTATTGTTTTCTCAAGCTATGCATGTGTATTTCTTTTCTGTATTATCCAATCTATCATGCCTTGTCTTATAGTCATTTTCATTTTTGTTCCTTTGACTTAATTATATTGTGGTTGAAACATGTTGACTTTTTTAATGGTATATCTACTGTTAAAAGTTCCCAGTTTTTCCCTCCTCCTTCCTCCTTTTCACTTTTGGAGTGCCTGGAATGCCTTCTTGTTTGTTTTACATACATATCTGTCTGTTTCGTGAGCACGTTTCACAGGCCACGTTGACAATAATTAATATTGCTATTAAAGCTCCGGCACGCCATCAGATGAAGATCTCAAGTGATTTATTTAAGACAGCTGTTGCGGAATGTCAGCACAGTGCACTGGTGAGTATATTGTCAGAGCTACATTCATCAGTGTCACAACACTGACTTCAAAATGACTATGCAGCCAGCTGAATGTACCATAACCCATGTTTCTGGCTGTCTGCCATGTAATTAATTGACACCAGTGCTTTGGTTTGTTTGGTTTGTTAAACATCCTTGAGCGGCCTCAAATAGTCTTTTTAAAGGGTTAGTTGGGGTTTGTTGAAGTGGGGTTACAGGAGGTTCTTATCCATATTCAGTGTCTTACCTGCAGTAGATGCTGGTTGACGTGCCCCCAGTTTGGAGAAGCAGGCAGGAGAATTTTATTTAACCTTTTCACCAGGAAGTCCTTTGAGATTGAAATCTCTCTTACAAAGGAGACTTGGCAAAGATAGCACACCATTTACAGTTTCATAGGATAAAACATAAAAAACAGGGATTACAGACAATAATCAGAATCAGAAGCAGAAAAAGCTTTATTGCCAAGTACGATTTTACACATACGAGGAATTTGCTGTGGTGTTGTTGGCGCATGCAAAAAGTAAAAATAAAAATATAACAGTATAAGTGAAAATAAAAATATAACAGAATAACAATATGGCAATATAAACTATAAAAAGTGACAGATAACAATATAAATATAAATACACAATATAAATACACAATCTGTTTTTGGGATGAAAAGAGGAATCCAGCGGGCAGTGATCAGTTACCAAAAACAATGTGCAATTGAAAAATGTGCAAATGAATAAGTAGTACAGTTGAGCGTTAATGTAACGCATAGAGTTATGGAACTGTCAATGTGACAAGTAGAGTCAGAGGTAGAGGCGGACTGTGAAGAGGGGGGGTTCCGGGCCTTGTTGATAAGGCTGACAGCAGACGAGAAAAAACTGTTCTTGTGGCGTGAGGTTTTGGTCCTGATGGACCGCAGCCTCCTGCCCGAGGGGAGTGTCTCAAAGAGTTCGTGTCTGGGGTGGGAGGGGTCGGCCACAATCTTTCCTGCACGCCTCAGGGTCCTGGAGGTGTACAGGTCCTGAAGAGACGGGAGATTGCAGCCAATCACCTTCTCTGCAGACCGCATGACACGCTGCAGCCTGCCCTTGT
>OMKZ01051337.1:0-11378 GCA_900302535.1 Neoniphon sammara | reverse complement strand
GGGGTGGGAAGGCGTGTGTGTTTGACCAGTCAGCTGGCTGGACTGGAACTTCCTGTTAGTCACCGCTGCTCTCTGCTGTTGTTGTTGTTGTTGTTTACAGTGCGGTTAGAACAGCTACAGGAGAAAAGCATTAAAGAGAACAACAGTCTGGGTGAGTCAACGCGCTCTGCTCTGAGAAACCTTATAGACACACACACACACACCATGTCCGACCTGTCCGTCCGTCCGTCCGTCCCGCCGGTGTCTCTCCTCCTTTGGCTGCTAACTTCACTCCCTCTTCCTAAACTAACCATGAATAACAACTTCCTGCATGCCTGTTTCCTACTTCCTGTTGCATGCCTCCACTGGGTTCTCCGTCCGTCCATCTGTCTGTCTCTCTGTTCCACATGATGGAAGTCTGGCTCTCCTCTCGTCTTTTTGTTTCCTGCCTGTCTTGGTCCCATGTCACTGGTTGGTTACAGTTTTGTCCTCTGATAGTTTCAGGATGAACATGTAGTAATTATTCATGTGCAGCTGAGGATTTTTCCTCATAGCAGAAAGCTCTTCACTGCTTGGCTCATCAGTCAGTAGTGAGGAACAGGAAGTTCAGCAGCACGGCGGCTGATTTTGTGCTGCTCCTGGATAGAAATCCACCATTTTCCCTATCATTATTTTACCAAGCTAACGTTCTATCAGAAGAGGCGAGGGCTAGCAATGGATCCGTGTTTTTAACTGGGTTTAGCATCCCATTAAAACCTGTTTCCAGGCAAAATCAGCTGAACTCAGTGCTCAGCTTCACATTCAAAGAGATCAGCATGTCTATACAGGGAGCAGCCCAGTACTTCTGTTTTGATTTATTTATTTTTAGATTATTTTTGAGCATTTCTGCTTTAGTAGAGAGGTACAGTGGAGACAGACAAGAAAGACAGGGTGGAGAGGGAGGATGACATGCAGCAAAGGCCCCAAATATTACTTGTATTTAAATACTGTTAGTATTACAGTGGCCCTACCTGAGTCTGTTAACCTGTATCTGTCACACAAATAACTAATTTTAACAATCTTATTAAAGCAACGACAACCTGAACTCCAACTACAAACTAGAACACCAAAACTAACAAACACCTACCTGAAGTCTAACTGAAATTCACCTGAGATTGAAATCAATTTGTACAGGTCTTTTAGCTCCGGTTTAGACGAGGTCCAGTTTTACACCAGTCACCTGTTACAGCTCAGCTCATTCAGGCTAACAGTAGTATAACCTAGAAATGAGATCACAGGAAAATGAATCCAACACCCACTGTAAAGCAGGACATACGGCTGTTTGGGGAATCGAACCTGTGACCTCTCTGTGACACTGTAACCTCAGGATGTTGCTGTGTTCAGAGGAGACAACTGGTCCCAGTGGGGTGGTGGCGGCTCGCTGTCTGGTCTTGATGGGTGCTTGGTGATTTTTGTAGGTTTGAATTTTCTGTTTCAGGGATACTTTGCTGGGTTGTTCCCATGGTTACAATCTACCTTCTACTTTGTTTTACTTCTTCTGGGGAAAAGGAGCTTTGAGCCGCTGATTGACTCTTGGTAATTGAATAACAGCGGTGTGTTTGGATGCTTGAGGCGTCTTTTCCGCTGTGGACCGGCCATCATTTGGAGTCTAATCTAAACAACTAGTTGGCTGGTAAATTTTGTGTCATCCAGTGTGACCCTCAGGCAAAAAAAAAAAAAGTGTATATCTGATCTGGTCACATGACAGATGCCAGCCCTCTCTCCCTCGGACCAGTAGAGGAGCCTGTAGAGGACAAACAGAGCCTGAAACCTGACAGCCAGGAAGAAGAGGAGGAGGAGGAGGAGGACGAGGACGATACAGATACCGATGAGGGCGCCGTTGGCGAAGATGAACGTGCCGATGGTAGTTTGATTGACATTACCTAACCAGACGTGGGTCTGTCTGTTCTGAGGTGGCGGTCTTTTCCACTTTCAAACCAACTTCTACTAACTGACACCAGAGTTCACCAGTGACCCCACATGGCAGAGAGAGGTGGCAGTGTGAACTTTGACAGCTACTTTAACAAGAAATCCTGTATGGATTTCCAGCAAAATAAGTGTGTGTTCATAGTCAGCATGTTCTGAGTGGTTTCCTTGGACTCTGGAGGTTTTCCTCCTTTAGTTCAGTTTGTTTGGTCTGGTGAGAACAGTCCCATTAGAACTCTAGTGGCACCAAATGGCACAGAGACACTTGAAGTGAGAATGTGAACATAATCTAACCAACTACAGGAAACAACCCCCAAACACAAAGCAGGGTTTCTATGGGCCTTGAAAAAGGCTTGAAAATCAAATTTCAAATTCAAGACTTGAAAAGGTCTTAAAAACAGTCATTTTCAGAGATTGGTCTTGAAAAGGACTTATTTTGAATTCTGTGATCTCCCGGCCTCAGAAGAAGGCAGGAGGGCAGAGATCCGTCTGAGCAGTCAGGTGTTTTGTACCGTGCAGTAGGTCTAGGTCTTGAAATTTTCTATTTGGGTCTTGAAAAATTCTTGAATTTGATGTCATGGAAGGGGTAGAAACGCTGCAAGGGTTTGTGGGTAGAAAGGACCAGATGTTGACATCTGATAACCAACAGTCCTTCATGTTTGGAAAGCCGAGCATAATGTGGACTGATGCTCATATTCAGCTGTTTGTTCATGTGTTCTTAAGAAGAGACAGACAAGTCCATCATGTTAGAGAAAGTTACGAAGTGGAATCACATTAGTTTTGACCTTTTGTTTATAATCTCTGGCTCTCTTGTAATTGGAACCTAAATGAACTGAATGCACCAAATTAAACTTCTCCATGCTGTACCCGACCAAAGAAAACTAGTAGGTGTGATCACACTCCAAATATGTGTGGGTGGGTGCAGGTGGTGAAGAGGTGCAGCCAGCGTCGGTGCATCCAGCTCCGCTTGCTGCGGTTTAGGAGACACTTTTTCACCTTTTCTCCTTCACTTTTTGTGTGGAGAAGAATCTGCAGCGTCTCAGTTTAGTAGCTGATGGGACTTTTGTGGTTTACACCTGTATAACGGCTGCCAGTTTTTCATAAAAGCTTACTGCAGCTTTAATCGGTTGGTACTGTTAATTCCACTCACGGGAGGCTGTGTGTAAAACTGAGAGGAAAGCTTTTGACGGTCAAAAATTGCTCCATGGCTGTCTGTCTGTCTGTTTGGGTTCCCACAGGTCATGGAATTCCTGGAAAGTCATTTAATTTTGACATTTTGAGATATTCCAAGTTTATTCCTATTTTGAGGGGGAAAAAAACCTGTTCACATTGAAAGTCATTGAAAAGTCAGGGAATTTTATATTAGACAGAGTGGGAACCCCGGTCTGCCTGTGTGGCCCTCTGCATCCTGTCTGTCACAGTGTCACGGCGTCCATCCACACCCACTGTGTGACATCTGTCCGCCTGGTCTGGCTGTCACTGCTGCCCTGTCTGTCTCTCTGTCTGTCTGTCTGTCTCTCAGCCGAATTGTCCGTCTGTCCATCCGTGCAGCTGTCGGTCTGTCTGTATCTGCATCTCCTATCTGCTTCACTGAATCCGTCTTTTATCCGTCAGCCTCTCTCACTCTCACTCTCTCTCTCTCTCTGATAGTTCTCTTAGTAATGCCAGTTCTCTGTGTTTCTATCAGACAACTGTCATGTTAACAACAGCGGGGGAGACTGCACTAGAATCCAACAGTTGATTGAGTGTCCGCGTGAGTACAAACTTCTGATACATGTCGCCACACACACACACACACACACACATCTCTGTATTTTCCCTGACCCTTCTTGCCGAGATCAAACCTGTGACCTCGTGGGTGAGGGATGATTTCCACGCCGCTCAATTCAGTTGTAACTTTTCTGTCATTTATACAAGCGAAGGCAGATCAACCTACGAGTCCGTTTACAGACAGACAGACAGACACATGCAGACGTGTGTGTGTTGGGTGAGACGGGCAGTTTCCTCACAAAATGTTTTGTGACGGTTGTTTGACCAAGAAAGAAAAAACACTTTTTTATTGATGAAGTTTCTTGACTTTTCTCCACTTTTCTTGAACAGAAAAGTGGAGCTTTTCTTTCCTTTTCAAGTGAAGTTGGCAAATTTTTTTATCTATTTATTTATTTGTATGTTTTGTCAAGAAACATTTTCTCTTCCATCTAAAGAACATGAGGTGGAGAAGAATAATCATATAAAATGTCTTTAAGTGAATGCTTCACCCCGTCTTGATTGCATGCCGCACAGAGAACAAAGGTTTCCTGTGGCCATTTCTCTTTGAATGGAGTTAATCAGCGATTTTGACAAACAACAGCAAAAAGGATGTGAAAATGTCCATTTCAAATTCCAAACCTGTTCCTGCACTATAATCCAAGTCTTTATTATTCAGTTGTGTATTCAGTATGTCCCAAACCAGTTTACTTTCGCTAAAGCGTTGCTCAATAATCCATTTGCAGAAAATGCCTCATGCACGACTGGCCTGCATGTTGACCACATCGAAGCCCCGCCTCAGGCCTGTGCACTGGCCTGAAGTCCTGCTCACTCACTGGCTCCATGTTCTGACAGGAACAGCTTCAGCTTCTGTATTCCTTTAGGTTTCTGCTTTGAGACTCACTGTATACTGAGTGGAGATCTACTGATGTGCTGGAAGTGGATTTGTTGTTGGTCCACATTGTTGAGCTCTGTGTCAGGATGTGCAGGGAACTATCGGTCCCTTGGTGATTTTATTGAAGCTACTGTATTAGATCAGAGGTCGTGTTTCTCACTGCGGCGTTGGCCGATTCGTTGGTTCTCTGCTGCTGCTTCAGACATCACCAGTCGAGCCCTGCTCATTCACCTAGCCCTTATTTGCTCATATATATCTTTCCACCTGTGATCTGTGCATGCCGCCTTCATGACGTTCTTTTGTTGCCCTTCTCTCTTTGTTTTTGTTTGTTTTTTTCCCTCTCTGCTCCTGCCTGTTCTCTGACATGAAACTGGCTTGGAGAGAAGTCATTAAGAAACTATATCTGATAAACATCGCAGTGGAAATGCTAACCATGTGCAGGAGGCTTCTCTCTGGAAGTTTGACTCCCACCAGAGAAGCCCTGACTTGATCTTGAAACATGGCTGCCTCTTTTCTTCACTGGTTGCCTGCAGAGACATTTACCATCAGTGGCCAATCACATGCCAGCGTTGCTGCTGGTTGCGTCTGTTGCTACAACAGTATGCATGCTTCAGCTGGTCGTCAGCTAGCTCAGATCGGCCGTTGGCTGCAGACTGATGTGGCTGCTGGCTGCAGCCGCTGTACAAGTCCTACATCTGTTCCACTGTGTTGGTAGACATTTTAGAAGTTCCTGTTTTAAACTTGTATTTTACAGGGTATTCAGCACTTGGCTGATGCTTCCATACAGAGCAGTCCTCACAGTCCTCATCATGTACTTATCCTGCGTCTGTCCTGCATCAGCACTGAGGTCTATCCAGGGTCTGATAGTGTCTTTTAACACAAACACTGGTGTATTTCAACTGACTCGTCACCATTCTCTGGAACTTCTGATTGCAGAAAAGAGAGCAAAGCATGAATTTCCTGTCAGTTCCTTACTTGAGCGTGCAGAGTGGGATTCCTACAGCGGTCACTTGTGTACTAACCAGTTAGTAATCCACTGGTAGCCTGAGTCAGCATCTGGTGGCTGGATGTTTGTGCAGTCAGGGTAGATTTGATTTTTATTCAGGCCAATCCAGCTTCTGTGTCTTCATCCAGATTTAAACAGGGTTCACTGTTTTACTTACTTGTTTAATGTCTCTTTCCTCTCTCCTCTCTCCACAGCGGTCAAACAGTTGAAGGAGGCCGTCGGCTCGTCAATCCACAAACTGGCCAACTTTGACGGTAAGCGTGTGTGTGTGTGTGTGTGTGAGAGAGAGAGGAGAGTGTGTGTATACTCTCCTTATCCTGGCCTGCTTGCTGCTTATTCTGCATGTTTCGAGGGCTTATGTGTCCCTTTTTAACAGAAAATCCAGTGAGTGTGTGTGAGGCAGAGTGTTGGGGCTGCACCAGGTGTCTGAAGGTGAAATTGCACTGTTACTGACTTCTCGCTTTGCTATTAAAAGTCGTCGTTTGTGGCCGTCTGAGCAGCTGGTGGGCGGTCAAACATCAAATCAATTTGGGGGACAATTTTGTTTAAACATTATTATGTTCTGAAGACTTATTCAGTAGTTTATCATTTTCTTAGTTTTTGCCCAAATACCATCCATAATGTAATATCTGTCAAATTCTTATGTTTAAATAGACGATGTAATAAAAACTGACATGGTGCAATGTGGAACAGTGAACAAATATTGTAATAACCAAGTGTATTGAGAATTAGATTTTGTGCTTGAATGTGATTGGTTCTTGTGCTGTCGCTGCTCTGCTCAGTACATTCTTTCCCAGTCTTGTCGTTTGCCAGCCTCTATCCCATCATGCCTTGTGCACGTGCTTACTGGCAGACAGTGTTGGCCTTGAGAAACCAGACCAGAGTGAGGCAGAGAGGCTTCATCAACCAGGAATATTAAAAGCACTCTGTCTATGTGTGTGCGTGTGCATGTGTGTGTGTGTGTGTGTGTGTAGAAGTGATTGACGCCCACCTCCAGAACAACCAGACAGCAGAAGATGACAGTCTGGCCAGCCCTGACCGACTCAAAGGTAGAGCAAACACACATACACACACACACACACACACACACACACACACACACACACACACACATACATGAAACAATGCCTGCACATACCTCCTGCTCTTTGTGAGGCTTCAGTCTCGTGTTGAAAGCATTTTTTCAGTAGAGGGAATAGAACTTCTGCTGAGTCTCACTTCCACTGCTGTTTGTCACAATGAGCCGGTCAGCTCAGGACACATAGGTGTGTGTGTGTGTGTGTGTGAGAGAGAGAGAGAGAGAGCGGCCTGTGTTTCTTTGGCCTGTGTTCTGGTGCTGTTTTTCTGTTCTGTGCATTTTGCCCGACATATTTAAGTTTGTTCTTTAGTCATCGTTCACACTTTTTCTTTTTTAAGAAAACATCAATAAATTTTTTTTTAAATTTCTCATTTTATTTCTCGTTTTAATTATTCCATGTATACTTATGGATTATTATCCACAGGAGCTTCAGCCCATACAGCTGAAATGCTTTTTTTTTTTTTTTAATGAAATTGTCCTTATGTGTTTTATTCTTCCGTCTTTATTGATATTTAATTATTTTTCACATTTTTTTCAAATGAGTTTTTGTTTTTATTATTCGTACTGTGCTTATTCTTTTTTCACTTATTCTGTGCATTATTTTATTTTTTTTTCATTTTTTAATGCCTTTCTCTTCCAATTATACCCTCAAATTGTTCAAATTGTCTTCCTGTTTTTCTTCTTCTTCTTAGTATTTGTATTTTTAGTATAAACTCCCCTCTCTGTTCATTGATCCACCTGATGTCCCTCTCTTTCCCTCCCCTCCTGGCTAAATTGTATGTGTGTGTGTGTGTGTGTGTGTGTGTGTGTGTGTGTGTGTGTCCACAGAGAATCCCATGGATGCTAAAGAGTCAGACATGTCAGACACTCTGAGTCCCAGCAAAGACCGCAGCAGTGACGACACGTCAGGTCAGTCTCAGCTTGATTTTTATTTGCAAAATGTCTTTAATATGGATTTCACTGTTTTTGTTTTTGTTTTTTCACAAAACAACAGTTTGTGTCTGATGCTGATAAAACAGCCACATTACTGGGGGTTGGATGGTAAAAATACAAAGGAATATGTAACTGAATAACTCGGAAACCAAAGTGACACATGAATAATTCATATCATTTTGGGGAATTTCCTCTTAGAATAAAACCCTGATAATTCTGATTTAATGTGACAAAGTTTTGTCACTTTTTTTAACCCATGCAGAGAAATATTTTCTCACATTTTTACCAGTGATGACATCATATCAGTTGTTTCTCTCCCAGCTGCAGGTTCAGGGCTTTGAGATGCAAAGTGTCTCTAACCAAAGGAGAAAAGCAGCTTTGACCAAGTGAATTTTAATAAGTTATTTCAAAAACACGTCTACTTTAGACCAAAAACAGACTTCCCACTGAATCTCAAAGGGACATCGGGGAATTTTACAAATGGGTCACATTACAGGAATCTAACAGAACATATTTTCCATCTTGTTTCACACACTCATCGCAGTAAGCAGGGAGGATGAACGGTTTTAGCTCATGGAAACACAGCTGAGTTGGGGAAAAAATTTCCATGATGGCCACAGTGGGAAGTGTTAAAAAAAAAGTCATCATCTGAAGTTTGTCATTGAGTTTGTGTAAAATCCAGAGTGTTCAGGCTGTGAAAGAGTCTTATTTATTCAACTGAGGACAAAACTCCCTGTTGGCTTTTAAAAAGCTCCATCATCTAGTCTGATGTTCTGTCAGGCAATTTTAAATAGTTAATGTCAGTTTATTCAAATGGAGACCTCGATCTGGAAGAAAACTTGATCACATTAGCTGGAGCATTTGTGCACCTGTTGACATTTTCTCTGTCTGGATGATGAAGACGAATCAGAGAAAACACTCCAGTCTCTGTCACTGAAGGAAACATCAGATAAAACAGAACCTGGTGTCAAATCAAATGAATTAAAGAAATAAAACTGAAATAAGTTAAAGCAGTGGTTCTCAAATGTTTTCACTCGCGACCCCTCAAAACGAAGCAACGCCCCTCACAGGCTGCACATGCAGAGCGGCGTTCAGTCCAACGGGAGAATAGCTCCATTTTCAGGTCGTTTCATTTATTTAACAAAGGAAGCCTCAGATTTTAAAATGACTCAATGTTTCACAGGAAAACAATCAAAAATGGAGAAAAGATATGAAAAAATAAACCTGATAATACTTTTGTGAAGTGTTTCCCTATGTCATAATGATCTTATGACCCTCTGGGGGGTCCCGACCCCCAGGTTAAGAACCTCTGAAATAAGGTGTTTGTACCAGATTTAACCAGTAACACCTTTATTTACTCACACAGTTCTTCTCAAAGCCCGAAGACAGAGAGGACAAACGTATAGAAAACACACAACCTCAGTAACGTCGTTGTGTGTGTGTTTGTTTCAGACGGGAACATGGATGACCAGGAGCTCAATGAACCACAGAACAGAGTAGCTCTACTCAAAGGTAACCATGGCAACTCTACTCTCTACTTTACTGCTTTGTTCTGTTCTCTTATCCTCTATTCTACTCTGTTTCATCCCGTTTGTGTTTCAAAAAGCTTTGAGGTAGTGTTGTTGTCAGTTTGGTAGCTCACACACAGTCTCAGAGCTGTTTCAGAGTATTTCATCAGTTTTGGTTGTCAGTGGAGGGTTTTGTGTCCTGCATCCTCTTTTCGCTCGGCGCGTAAAAAGTTTCTGATTGAACCAAAACTTCCAGACGTGATGCCGCCGGGCGCTAAGGAGAGGTGTAGTGTACGGGAGTGACCATGAGAGGGAGCTGCTGAGCTGGGGTAGCGGCTGCACGTCCTTAAAGTTTTTATTAAGTTATTTATTAAGTTATCTTGAATTGGAACATTTAAATTCAAGGGCTTTAGAAGGTCTCAGCTGCTTTTCAAGTGAGAAATCTAGTCTGTTTTACAGACCCGCACTCTGACACGTCTGCTGGTTTTCTGACTCTGACCTTTGTTTCTGTTTTGAGGTTTGCTGTTGAACTTTAGTCCACCTGCCATTAAAAGCGATGATTAGACTTGGGGAAGCGTCACACAAACAATAATCCACCACAGTAGAGCTTGAATCAGCCCTGATGTTTTGTCCAAACCCGACCTGAACCAGCCAGCCAGAAAAAAAAATGTTGACCCCGACTCCGACCCAAGCTTGAGAAAATTCTGTCTGACCACCTGCCAGAGCCTCAGGAAGACCTGACATTTACATTGTTGAAATGGATCTGCTGTTCATTAACTCTATGTAGTGTCTGCTGCCTTCAGATTAACATGTAAAATCAAAATTTTAAGTTTGGCTGTTTCAGTCAAATCCGTCCAAAACGCAATCCCGAATTAAGTTCACCTTAACAAATTATTTCATCAATCCATGCCTCAAGACAGTATAAATCCAATATCTGATAAAAGTTAAAATAAGCAGGATAAAAACATAAAATCCAAAACCTTATACTTGAAATTTAGCTCTGTCCAAACCTGATTGGACAGTGAGGTCCTGTGGGGTTCCGGCAGCCGTCTCCAGCTCTACAACACACATACAAGTATTTTTAACTGTGTTTGTGTTTGTGTGTGTGTGTGTGCGTGCAGATGAATTGCGTCGGGCCGGTCTCGAGCCTGGAGACACGGAGCAGGTCATCCACCATCTCCACAGAGAACTACTGGAGGCCCAGGACCTCGCCAACACCGGCAAGCAGAAATGTCTGGAGCTGCAAGGTAAACTGACAGAACTGACACCATCACTGGTAATGATGAGAGCGACAAGATGTGCGATGCTGTAGGAGCTGTCATTGATTATATATGATCCAGGAATTAGTCAACACCAGTGCAAAGAACTTTCTGCAGCTACTAGGTAACCAGTCAGACTAGCAGTACTGCAGCTCCTTTTGAATATACAAGGAGCAATGCACCCAGGAATTATCCAAGCCTAATGAAAAGAAATGTCCAGAAGCATAAGGAAAATATTCTGGTCATGGATATTTCCTGGAACTGCCATGATGGAATCTGCTTCTTATATTTAATGTCTGGCTGTCTGTAGCTCTGTTGGAGGAGGAGAGGAGGAGCAACTGTCAGCTGACTGAGGAGTCGACCAAACAGATCCAGTACCTGCAGAGTAAGCGTGCGCACACACACACACACACACACACAATTAGTCAGATACTAGATTCCTCCGATAGCAAATCTACCTTACACTCTCTTGACTTCTCTCTCTCTTGTGTGTGTGTGTGTGTGTGTGTGTGTGTGTGTGTGTGTGTTGCAGCCCAGCTGGGGAAGCTGCAGGTGGACATGGAGGAGTTGAGGGAGCAGAGGGAGAGCACCATCTGCTGCACCAGAGATGAGCTGTACTCCGCCCAGGAGGAGGTACCACTCCTGACTCCTCCTCCTCGCTCCTCTCTCTCTGTTCAGTGTGTTTTCTGTTCATTAACTCAGGTTCAGTCTGAGAGTTTCAGCCTGTGTACTCGTGTCTTCATGTAGTTCACATCACCTCCCATCATTTTTATAAGCATCATAATAGATGTTTGAATATTTTTTTGGTTTTCGTCATTATCTCCCCAAAACAAGAGTCAGGGAGATGATGGATTTGCCCCGTCCACCACCGCACATCCAGCCTGTGAACACAAATTCCATTCACTCAAATCTCTTATTCAGTTCGGTGTCCTCGTGCACCCAGCTGTGTGGTGTCTCTCCTAACCTGTGGTCTGTATCTGTGCTGTCAGATCGTGGTTCTGCGCCACGC
>OMKZ01051335.1:0-20528 GCA_900302535.1 Neoniphon sammara | reverse complement strand
AATCGCCTTATGCAACGACACACACACATAAACACACACCTGCTACCACTTGAATTCATAAGAGTGGACAAACATGCATGTTCTAATACCTGGGTGTGCGCGCGCGCACACACACACACACACACACACACACACACACACACACACACACACACGCGGTCATAGCACTGTTGAAGTGGTACTTGTGCCTGGGGAGTGTTCTCTGAGATAGGGACATGAAAGTGTTTAACCCCCACTAACCCCAGTGTTTATACCCTGCTGCTGAGAGAGAGAGAGAGAGAGAGAGAGAGAGAGAGAATTCAGGAGGAAGTGCTGCCAAAGAGAGGTGAAGACAGAGCAGCGATTCCTCCTGCATTGTAATAACTATGAAGTGGCAGAGGCAGAGAGCCTTTGTCAATAATAAAAAAAAAAAAGATAGAGAGAGAGTATGTGGCATTTCTGACATTATTTTCAGAAAATAAAAAACTACAAGTGTCAGAGTTTGAGGCAGGAGGAGAGAAGCTGCAGCTCCCGTGTCCTCAGACAAACCTGTCAGCTGCTGGTGAAACGGTAATGGTCCTTGAGTTCCTTTTTTATTTCTATAAACTCATCTGCGTTGCTCGGCAGCTCACCGCACTTCACAGAGATAAGCTGTCAATCAAACGGAGTGGGCGGGACTGTGGGTTTTCCAGTAGCATCCAGCCGCAGACTCACAGACAGAAGCCCCTGATGTGCC
The DNA here is from genome assembly GCA_900302535.1 of Neoniphon sammara. Taxonomy (NCBI): domain Eukaryota; kingdom Metazoa; phylum Chordata; class Actinopteri; order Holocentriformes; family Holocentridae; genus Neoniphon; species Neoniphon sammara. Next base: position 19,813 of record OMKZ01051335.1, on the reverse strand, counting down.
AGACGTAGAGACAAAAGCTAATAAAAGACAACAGGTGACTATTTTCTTTTAGCCAACATGAAATTCATTCACGGTGCACCAAAAAGTTACTGTGACAGCAGATTTCTCAGATTAATGGGGCAATAAAAATAGTTATAAACAGTAATACTAGAGGATATTCATTATACCAGCCAGGGAACCCCCAATAGGGGCCATGGTCACATGGATATGGATTTTTTTGAAAGCAGCTTTATTTATCTGTTAAAAAAACAAAACAAATATAAAATCCACGTAGGAGGGTTTTTGAGAATATCTCTGCACACACGAGATCGCAGAAGAATCGCGCACATCTTCACAATATGAACGTGCAGAGAAGCTGAGGAGTGACTGGAGCAGTTTGTCGACATCCCAGATTTAGCTACAAATGCAGCAAATACAGTTAGAAACGTCTTAACAATGACCAAAACTATATGGAAAATTAAGTCACATCATAAAAACAAGGCTGGCTCGTTTATATGAACCGACACGACAAAACAAGAACAGCGTTCTCCAGAAATTCTCCCCTGGAACGCGTTTTCCAAAAGTTGCCTTTTTGGTGACAAAGACGGACGAAAGGACGAAACTGACAGAAAAAGTTTGGTTTTCCAAAAAAATTGTTTCAGTGTGAACGTAGCCACAGCCTCTGTCCACAGTCTAATTCACTGTTCTTTATCAGTACTCCCAAAATTTGCTGTAGCTAACCATAACAGCAAACTAACAGCTACACTTATTAATTGAGCACATTAAGCTAACTACAGTAGCCAATATTAGCCGTTAGCCTCCTCACTCTGCCTACTGTTGTAAATCCTGACTGCTTCAAAACTATTGTGACTGTTTTCCAGCAGGTGACGTTGTAATAACGTAACACCAACACTGAGCGAGCCGAGCCAAAACTAGGTCAGGCGTTGGTCAGCTAATAACAAACTATTAACTTCATATGTCATGAGTTTAATCACCTACTACATCAATATGTTGACTGATCTGAAAACATGTACACTGAAAATATAACTCTTTTAGAAAATGTCTTTTTAAAACCATAAAATCTGACTTAAAAGTCTGTTCTGTTTGATTTTTGCTACTAAGAAGTCCAAAATCCTGAGTTCTGCCTTGTCATTGAACACAGCATGAGATTTTCTGTAGGTTTTATTGGAGTTTGAGTTTCTGTCTGGATCACCACTGAATATCAATCAGTGATACTCAGTACCCAGACAGACACTTATTTCTATGAAAACTTAACTTTTAATTATTATTTTAACGTGACACTGTCATGGCTGCTAACCGAATGTGCTGATATCTGTTGTTTTTGCTTTGGCAGTAATCTCTTTTGTGTTTCACGCCAAAGAAAAAACCTCTGAATTGAAAACTGAGAGGAGAGAGATGAGGAGGGGCAGAGATGGAAGAGCGAGGAGCAGAGGGAGAAAATAAAAGACTAAATAAAACTGCACAATAAGGCTGCACGCTGACATGTAAACCTGGCAGAGAATAATGTGATCACATGCTTCCCTCAGGCTAGTAAAGCTTCAGGTTTCACTGCAGTGAGATCAATCAATTAACCACGAGATGCTGTGCTTCACATCGATTTCAGACCATTTAACAGGCTGTTTGTAATCTCATTTCATTTTCTGTATTTATTTATTCCTCTTTAAACCTAATCTCCCTTGAATCCATTTCCTAATTTTATCTCTTAATTACGTATTTTGCTATTTTTCCTTTTTTTAACGACTTCCTGTAAAGCACTTTTTCAAATGCATCGTCACTGCAAAAAATCTTAAGAAGTCATTAAGTCTCATTGTCATTGTTAAAATCTTGTTTTTCTTCAAACAAGGTCAAAAATCTGCCAGTGGGATGAGATAATCCCACTTGTTTCCGATGTAGTTTCACTTGTTTGAGGAATTTTTCTGGGAACAAGTATAAATCTGTTGAAACAAGGCAGAATAAGGCAGATCAGCTCACAAGGATCAAGAAAATGACACTTGATTCAAGAAAATTCTGGAAACAAGTTGATTAGCATTGGAGACAAGTGGGATTATCTCATCCCACTGGCAGATTTTTGACCTTGTTGGAAGAAAAACAAGATTTGAGCTCTGAAAATGAGGCTGAATGACTTGTTCAGACGGAGGTTTTTGCAGTTCAGTTGTTTTCAGTTCTCGCTCAGGCGTCCAGTGGAGTCAAAATGCCTCGATGTGTCGCTTCGAACTTGGTTGGATTTCGGGAGCGCAGCTGCGTTTGCTGTTGTCAGGAGCTGCAGAGCGTGATGTGCAAAATGTTTTGACACTTCCAGCTCTGCAGGCCAAACATTTTCACAGACTGTATGTACACACTCACATTGTACACACATGTAGAGACACATACAGACAAAAATGCATATGTATATTTACCATGCAGACACACACATGCAGAGTTTTTCAGGACCTGCACCATCTTGTGGACTGAAGGTCACACTTTGTGGTCATACTCTGCATCTTTAAATTCAAATTATTTAAAACTCTGCAGAATTTTATCCTTGTCAGAGTGGAAAAGCCTCTGAAACAGAATTTAGAGCATCACGACACACTCTGACTCTCCACTGAAAGCCAGACTAATGAAATGCTTTTAGGTGGGTTAGCAGCTGCTTGATGCAGTGTGACGGCAGGCACAGGTTGTTGCCTGCTGGTAGTTGAGGCTTAAGAATGGCTTAAGGATTACTCGAAGGCAACATATCTTGAAATCTATCAGCCAGATTGCCTCTATGAGCTTTCCTCTAGCGCCACCCTCAGGCCAAAATGTTATATTTGAGATAAAATTTGAAAAGCACCTTCATGCTCCTCAGAAGATGAACCCGGTCTGTTTTGGTGACCTCATGACCTTTCTTCTAGCGACAGCCTCAGGCTGAAATGTCAACTTTGCACAAGAGATATCACAAAATGTAATTTGTCGATTGGATTATTTGGTGAGTGCATTCATGCCAAAAGATGATTCTAAAATGTCCTCACAATGTATTGGGTGGATTCCCATGAAATTTGCAGAGCACATTCATGCTCCTCAGAGGATGAACCCTGACAACTTTCACCACCTCATCACCCTTCCTGTAGCGCCACCCTCAGGCTGAAACGTGCACACCCCATTCTCCCTGACCTGCACCAAACCGGCGGGGATCCAGCGGCGGACTGCCTGTGCTTGTTAAATAAAACACTCTCTTCATGTAAATTTCACAACCTTTCAAATATGACCATTTTCATGCCAAAAAAATTACATGTATTCAGTGCTTCTCGCCATAATTCTGAAAACCCTCTGAAACAGCCCTTAGACATTAAAATAATAAAATGAAATAATGAAAAAGTAAATTTCTGTAGTTGGGTTATAACCTTTGAATAATTCACATGCCCACTCCATAACTAATAACTGGTGTTTACAAAATAAGTGTATGCGCTCTTAACCTGACATTGATCATTCAGTTTGTCCTGTAATAAGTCGTCTGCATGTGCAATTTGAATATTCAAATTACTCATGCAGATTACTTATGGACGGAACAAACAGCACTGAATAATGAACTTCAGGTAAAGCATGCAGTGTTTTAGGAATGAGCTCTGCATGTACTACATACACACACATATATATATATGCTGTACATCCACATACAGAGTGGCAGAGTGGGTCAGGAGTAAAGTGGGTTGAAGGCGGGACGAAGCCCTCGGGGGCGAACACGGCTCAGATAAGCTGCGATCTCTGTATCACACAGGCTGGCTGCAGGTGAGGAGATGCCTATCTGGTAATTGCTCTCATATCTATCTAGTCCACCTGAGCCACATTTATCTCTCTGATTAGCCTGCAGTATCACACACAGTGCAGTAATAAGCCTGATACCACCATGACCTAACTACAGTATAGGCATTATATCAGCATGGATCTGTGAGTGTGTGAGTGTAAATCAGATAGACAGATAAATCAGTTTGCAGAAACAGTTTGCCAATATTTGCATATGACCAAAGAAATGGTTTACGTGATGCTCCTGCAATCCACCAGCTAAATTCCTGCATAACCAAAACCAGCCTCAGTGCTGAAATGGCTCATTGATTAATCAATCAAGAAAATTAATGGGCTGTAATTTTAATAACTGATTTATCGTTTTAGTCATGTATGAAGTAAAAGGTCCAAACATTGAATCCAGCTTCACTAAGATCACTAAGATGCCATGATTGTCTTCCTTTTCTCCGTTCATATCATTATCTGATCATTTCCAATCATAATTCATAGATCAATCAACAATTAAAGTATTAATAGTAGTTTTCACCCAGCTGAAACAGTTTCATTATTCTGGGTTTCACCGGAGCGTTTTAGTGTCTAAATGCTGCTTCAGAGGCTTTTTCATCGACAAGAGCAGAAATCTGACCAGAAACACTGAATATTACTACATTTTTGACCTGAAAGTCTTTATATTTAAAGTGTTGTGAACGTCACACTGTGAAACAAAGATTTTCATGAGTCTGGTTTCAGTGGAGAGTTTTAGTGTCTCATGAAGGTCTAAACACTTTTTTTTTAGCATACAAATGGGCAAATTGATAGAAATAAACACAAAATGTCACCTTCAATCTAAAAATATCAGTATGGTTCTTAAAAATCACATACCAGTGTAATCCTGGTGTGTGTGTGTGTGTGTGTGTGTGTGTGTGTGTGTGTGTGTGTGTGTGTGTGAGACAGTTGACCTTCTCTGGCCTATCATGCAGAAAATTACTAATTTTGAGTTGTGGCCTGTTTACTGCCGACTATGATTTGTTTACATTACCTCCCATCATTTTTATATGCACGCCATATAATTATTGTCTTCTCGAACAATTCTGCTATAAATAAAATGTCATGGATGTCACAGTAAAGTTTGTGAGGTGACACAGTTAAGAGGGACTATTTTCTTGCACACACTTCTGATTCAGTCCCACAACGGAAATAAGCCTGAGTTGTTATTTTTTTATTATTTTTTTTAATTTTCAACAGTTTTTAATTGCTTACTGTTTGCTCTAAATGCATTCATTTATGTTTTAATTGTGAAACTCATTCATTTGTATACTATAACATATGATTAAAATAAGAAATTAAAACAAGACAGCATGTTTATTGTGGTGGATTAGCTTAGTTGGGTATTTTTCAATTCTAATATTTGTTTTTAAATAATTTTCAGAGCAGATTAAAATTAATGGCAGTGAATGGCTTCTGCACAAAGCAGGAACAATGAAGTCTGACACATAAAACTACACAAGACAGTGAGATGCAGCCAGGAATTATTATTAATGACAGAAGTCACCTAAACGATTACCACAGACTTAAAAATAAATAAATACGGGTGCTGTGCTTAGGGGCTGATAAGCCACGTGTGTGTGTGTGTGTGTGTGTGTGTGTGTGTGTGTGTGTGCACACAAACGCACTGACACACGACCAGCAGAGTTCCTTTGCTGGTCGTGTGTCAGTGCGTTTGTGTAGCTGCAGCCCGTGGAAGAGCAGAAACAGCAGAGAGGATGTCGAATTATGGCGGGGTGAATTCCCAGACTAATGCATTGATTGCCAAAGCGTACCACCCACTACCAATTTGCATAAGTAAATATTCAGTAATTACTCCGGGACCTCGTGCATGGAGGATCACAGCAATCTCTCAAAATATCCTGCTGTCTTCACGCTGTAAACTTGAGACTTGGGCATTTTTTAATTTTCCTACAGAGAACTTGTTTTATTGACAATGCAAACACACACACACTTTAATTCTCTCTGTCTTAAAGGGCCATTTCAGTCAGCCGTGACCACTACTGGGGAGCAGAGGGAATTTAAGCAGCATCTGCAGCTATTAAGTATTGATATGCTGCAAAAAAATCTCCATGTTAACAAGCCATTCGGCCTCATCTTCAGTGTTAAAATCTTGCTTTTCTTCAAACAAGGTAAAAAAAAATCTGCCAGTGGGATGAGATAATCCCGTTTGTTTCCAATGCAGTTTCACTTTTTTGAGGATTTTTTCTGGGAACAAGTATAAATCTGTTGAAACAAGGCAGAATAAGGCAGATCAGCCCACTAGGATCAAGAAAATGACACTTGATTCAAGAAAATTCTGGAAACAAGTTGATTAGCATTGGAAACAAGTGGGATTATCTCATCCCACTGGCAGATTTTTGACCTTGTTGGAAGAAAAACAAGATGTGAGCACTGAAGAGGAGACTGAAGGACTTGTTTGGATGGATGGAGATTTTTTTGCAGTGTAAACACGGCATTCATGAAATACAATTTGTATTCCAACCAAGCTGGCAACATTTCAATTTCACAATTACATTTTTATTCCATGCTGTCTTTGTTCTGAAAAACCTGATTTATCATTAAACTGTTTTTGTTCCAACGGGCTGGAAAGTGAGTTCTGACAGCCAGAAGTCTCAGCAGCTAAGCGAAGAAATCGTTGAGTCGTTGGTCTTGATCAACAGCCGGATCGAGCTCCTGCAGATACATTACGCTCATTTTGTGCTATGGCGCAGGGCAAAAAAACACACTTATCACCCCTTTAATGCTTACAAACCTCTGAAATGTGTCAAGGTAAAGCGTGGAGGAGGTGCTGCTGCCTCGCTGTCCCTCTGACTGACGCTGCAGAGGAAGAGGAGACGGTAAACTGTCTCGTCTTCACCTCCAGCACCTTCTGTCCTCGTCTCTGCAGTGAACTACAAGATGTGCAGCAGTTAACCTGAACAAACAGCTGTGTCTTGGCATTGTTAGCTAGCTCACTCGGAAGGCTAATTTAGCAAAACAACTGATGCTGATGTTAACATGCCACTACTATAACCCAGTGGACACCCATGTTGGAAGGGGTTTACCTATCTGTGTTCCTCCCTAAGATTTATTTCTTCCACGGGCCTGTAAAGTCCTCTGAGGAAGTGCGGCACACTGATTAAGGACTATAAATAAATTTGAACTACTACAAGGAACTTTCAGTTTGTATTGATTTTAGCGGCCCCCTGTGGACAAAAGCGGTACTGTTTCCCGGGAATGAAGTCTGTATTTCCCATGAGCACCACCGCCTCGAGTTGTAAAGATCTTTCCTAGTGCGTGCATTTGTTTTGGAAGTGAGTGAAAGAAAGACGCAACTTATTTATGATAACACTATTTTTCTTTTCTTAAACACAGCTGTTTGCAGGATGCACAGCGATGAGGTCGTGTATTTGTGGCTGTGTGAGATTAATAATTGTAATCTGACGATGGTGAAACAAAGTAAGGTTACATGTAAGGCTGTTGTGTGGAGGTGTGGACGTGTTTATTTGTGTTTTAGGACGTAACCGCCGTCAACCAATCAGAAAAAATCCTTTAATTTATCTGATGCAGCTACTTTGTTCTACCGCCACTCGCTCTCCTCACTCACTCTCTAGCTCGCTCGACCACCGCTGCTTTTCTCTTGTCTTCTTTTAAAATAAGGCGAGAAGCCGTCAACAAGTCTAATTTTACTTTTAACGTTATCAGTGACGAGAAATGTCCTGCCCTCGTCCTAGTAACATCTCTGTCCTCCCTCATGCTACATGTGATGTAAACACAGGCCCTTTTTGTCTGATTTGGTGGGGAATCCAAATCAGTGGCAGGCATTTAGAATAACGATATAGAAACAGCCAATTTTCTCTCTGATGGTCTGGTTTGTTTCTGCAGGTCATATAGAGGCATCAGGATTAAACTGAGACAGTTTCATAACCAGTTAAAAACTCCTTGCAGCTGCTTTAAAGACTTGTGATGAAATCAGACGTGTTTACAACAAGACCGTGATGATGAGCTAGCTAACAAGCTGACATTATCTGAACACCAAATCAGTCAGTGGTGAAATGATCAGTGCGTCAAAAACAATTCAATTTAAGAGCTTAATGGGGAAAAAAACTTGTCTGTACACAGCCGCTCTTCAATGCAACAGACTTCCCTTTTAATTTTAAAACATCCTCAGAAAGATGTTTTTTTTTTCATTAATATGTAGCCTTTTGTCGTTTCATAACTTCCCCTGCCAGTCTGCCATCCTGCCGCCTGTCCTGTTAATTGTTTTGTCCTGTCATGTTGTTTAATTGATTGTCAGACGATCACAATGGAAATAATCCTGCCGGTTTTCTTCTGTTTCTACCCTTGACAGTTTTAAAATGGATTATTGTCTGCCGCTAAATGCATCATTTGCATCGTTTTTAAATTGTCAAATAAATGAGTTCATACATTCGTCCATTCTAAACAGCAGCAGAATTAACAGTTTTGTTGAGATGAACAAGTGAGATGAGCTGAGTGCCTCCGGATGACAGGTTACAGCCCCTGAACGGCCTCTAATTTTAATTGCAGCTTATTCGCCCGTCCACTGTCTGTTTATGTTTTGATCCATTTGACTGAAGACTTGAATCCCTGGGCTGACAGTACATGTGCATACTTTATGTGACAGATGGAGACTTGCGGTAAAATGTGAGTTTTAAAACCGATCTTTGAGGTTTTTTTTTTTTTTTTCGGCTGAAAGTTTACTTCTGAGGTGAAGCTCCAACTTCAGTGAGTGCACTGTATGTCGGTCTACTCCCCTGTAGTGTTTTTTTTCTGCCTAATCTGTTGAGTCAGCAGGGAGGCTGAGAGAGTTACTCAGCAGGCAGGATGGAGGAGAGAAGGTGCTGATGGGATTCGTTTTCAGTCCAGCGGGGGGGCACCGAGCCTGCAGTATGGGTCTTAAAGGGAAATAACACCCGGTTTAAGAAACCATAGAGACAAATAACAACCATGGTCAGGGATGGTCGGGTCAGAGATTGTGGACAGAAACATCTCTCTCCCAAAGCTGAAGACACAAGTAACTGATGGCATCAAAATGGACGGCCTGAGTTGCTAAAAGATTATGTGCAAATAATACTTTTTTGTCAGCTGAGTCTAAATGGTCCTTGTTGTGTCAGCGAGGTTTGACTATCACATCTTTTATATGCGAGTTTTTATCACTGGAAAAGCAAAATAATATTTTGTGGAAGTTGGAGCGTAGCGTGAGGGTAGTCTGACATGGCCCGTCTGAACCCATCATCATTCTGCTACAGGGGAAAAGAAAAAACACTCTGGCTTTTTTGTATTTCTTTAAACCAATCACAATCATCCTGGGCAGCGCTAAGCCCAGGATGCAGCGATGGTGACCTTGGGGTAGGGAGGTGAAGGTAGGGGGGCTTGTTTTGGTGGTCATGACATCACCAATAGAAGCTTTGCCGGGCGCCGTGACCTCCGTTAGAAAATCCAAGATGGAGGAGGCAACAATTCCTGCTGTGTCCCACCAAACAATTTTATATTTGGACTGAACACCAGCTGATGACAAAAATGAGCTGAACAGAGAAGCAGCATATTTGGCCGTTGGTTAGAAAGATTGAAAATTCTAATAATTGAAAGTAACTTTAAATGTATTGTTAACGTCCCACCAGATTATCCCATTTTCACTCTGTCAGGTGAAGAAAATTCACCGGCTACTAACAGGTCTGACTCCTCTCTAAGGTGCTCAAAACCTGGAACAAATGATGTGGTTGGTATTCATATATTAAAGTGTTTCCATTATTTTGTCCACCCCTCTGTGCATGAACTCATAAATTGAGTAGCTGGACTCCATCTCTGTGGTAAATGAATCTCATATCAGTCCCATCATAGTCATTAACCACCCTGATGCACTCTATCATTTTCTGCTGTGATGATAATAGACCTGTAATGTGCTTTTAGTGAGTGTTGGCCAACTTTCTCAACCTGCACACTGTTTTTCTCCTCCTCTCTCCTCCTCTCTCTCCTCCTCCTCCTCCTCCTCGGTGTCTCAGGTTTCGCGGTGAACCTCCGGGTGATCCTGGCGAACCCGCGGGCCCAGTTCAAGCGTCGCGGCTCCCAGCCGGGGATGCAGGAGTCCGACTTCCTCAAGCAGATCACCAAGGTCACCGAGCTGGAGCCCAAGGCCAACAACTGCACCCGGGTCAGTAACTGGGGAACTGTTGCCATGGCGACAGACAGATGCCACCTTTGACAGACTTAAACAGTGAAAGTCAAGAACATTAGCATCATGTGTGTGTTTTAGGCTGAGACCTCCATGACCTAGCCTGATATTTTTTTATTTTTAAGGTAAAGTGCCAATATTATGTGGCTGTCTTTAAAATAAGCATTTAAAGGAAGAGCTTCATTAATAAATAAATAAATAAATAAACAACAACAATAACAATAGTAATAATAATTCTGTCCCAAAATACTTTTTTTTTTTTTTGTCAGGGTGGAAAAGCTTCTGAAAAAGGATTTAGACCATCATGAACTCCTCATAATAAATACAGCAATAATAAATATAGCCGTAAGTGGTGGTTATAGGATCACAGCACAAATAAAAATACAGTATAATATATTGTATAGTCAGCAAGCAGTGTTGTGGGAAGTCTGGCCTTTAAAAGATGTGCAATGTAAAAATCATTTTCAGATAATTAACATTATAGGGCTTTCAGATTGAAAACAGGCTTACTGTAAGAAATTGGTGTTGGCACTTTATTACTTAGAAAAGGACAAGGCTGGATTTGAACACGACCTTCAGCTCGAGAGGCAGACGCTTAATGGGAGTAAATGCATCTGATTGAATTACCTGCATTTTACAAGCCATAAACTACAGAGGCTGTCGAATTATTAACACACAGGAAGTGAGGGAAGGTCACTGACATCGCAGTCTTTGGTTTCATTTATGGACTAATCAGATTTTAATGGGGCTAATGCCAAGCTTTTCACATTAAGATTCTTTATTGAGCTTCAAGCAAGAGTTTAACAAGTTTTATGTATATTTGGCAGAAGTAGCTGAGAAACAAACTATAAACAAATGCGTCTCAGTCGGTAACTGTGTTTCCTACAGTAGCCAGCAGTACTACAGTAGGTGCACTGTAAATAAAAGCCCGGTGTGTGTGTGTGTGTGTGTGTGTGTGTACTCCTGAAAATAAAACATTAATTCATATGCATAGAATTTGATTAAAATCAAAGTTCAGATTAACTAACCACAGCAGCTTCTTACTCTGTGTGAGTTTTAAAAGTCAAAGGTCATAACTAGAATTTAGGTTTCATGTCAACAAATACTTCTGTTTATGAATATGATTTAATTATATACAGTTCACTCGTGGATCGATAATTCTTTTTCAGGACGGGAGATGGAGTTCAAAGCTGTTTTTTTCTGTTTACTGTCCTCACACTGACTTCATGTGGCAGGGCTGATCAGTTACAGAATAAATAAGCCATCAAACAAACTGCATTATCCATTAGACTGGAGGTGGATGACACTGACATGAGATATCTAATATCCAATAAAAGACCAATATGAGCCCGATTTATTGGTCTGAGCCTATATGTGAGTGTGTGTGTGTGTGTGTGTGTCCCATATTAAACTGCAGTCATAACAGTAGCTGTCGTGACAGCAGCAGGGGTTTCTCTCTGCACTTATTGACAGAATGAGTCATGCTAAAAGCTGGTGGCTCCGTCTAAACCATCTAAACTTAGACACACGCAAAGTGAATTGGATAGAAATGGCCTTCTATTACCATCAACTCCACTCCTGCGCTCAGGCAGCTCAGATCGATGCTGCTCATCTCAAATCACCACAACCCCTGTTGGCACTCGGTTTTATGAAGCCACTCGTCCTCCTGACAACCCTCAGCCAGACGCCTCAAAGTACTTTTCTGAGAAATGGGTTCTATTAAATTTTTACCTGTCCAGGTCTAAAAAAAGCGCCACGGAATACGGCCGCTAGCTCCCAAATGGTTTCAAACAAGCGTCCGGTCTAGTGTAGACCCATTTACAGGTAATATACTGAAGCAGTGAGTAAACTTGTTTGTGGGCTTTAAAAAGTTCTGGGCCGGGACGGGATTGCACCAACTGTTTTAAAGCTCTGGCCTGACGCCGACCTGCGGGGCTGAAATGCAGCCAGTGTGGAAGAACATTAAACCTGCATTCTATTGAATGGCCATCAGGGGGCGACTCTCCTGTTAGCAAAACGAATCCATTCCCATTCAAGTCTATGAGAAAATCATTAACTTAAACATTTTCCCTCTGAGTTTACAGCCTCAAACTCTAGTTTCAGGTCCTCTTAAATTCAACATGATGTTTATTTTTAAAATTATGGTCTCATTTGAAGTATAAAGTGAGGTATGCTCTATATACAGCCTGGCTCCCTCTCAGCACCGCTCTCTTGTCTAAATATGGCGAACATGGCAGCGCACGCGAAGCAAAACTCTTGGCTGCAAAATGGTCATCCAGAAACCAATGGGTGACGTCACAACGGCTACATATATCTTTATTTATGGTCCATGATTGTTAGTTGGAACATGAAGTTTATACGCTGAGTTTAGCAGTTGCCAGTCAGTTTGTAACTAGCTATTGACTAAACTCGGTTGCACCATGTGTTCTTAATGCAAAATTGACATTTGGTAGAGGGTTGTATAGTTCCTGGACGTGATCTGAGTCCACATGGTGGTGAAATATCCTCATTAGTGGCTGCGTTCTACTCTGGGCTGCTAATTCGGAATACTGAAGTTGTATCTCTTCATTCTTTTCCATAGAGGCAGAACAGCTCCATAAATGAATGCAAACAAAGCGGATTATGCTAATATAAAAACAAGTCGCAGTACCCTTTTTTTTTAAATTTGTTTGTTTGTTTTTTGAGGAAACTAAATGGCTCTTTTCTTGTTATTTTCCTATTTGAATTGGAAAGTAGATCCGGCAGGTAGCGTTTGCAGGGAACTTCTGCATATTACTAAAATAGTACTTTGACAAAGAATTGTAATTACTTGTTTTTTGGAACCTGTGTCAGCCCACATGCATCTATCCCGCAGTATCCTGCGTTTTCAACACAGTGCAGCGAGGAAGTGAAATGGAGCTTTATGTGGGAGTCTAAAATATGTAAGATCTACATCCACAGGCTAAGCATGAGCATGCAGGTCACAGCCTGTGCTTTTAGCTGCATGGTGTGCCGTGGCTGAATGTCACTAACAGGGTAACAGGATAAAGACCTGGGAGCTGCCGGATCATCATTTACCCCCCTGGCTGCCGGTGCTGCAGACAGCGCAGTGTTGAAACTATCATCATCATTATCAGCCCCATTAACTTAATGGAGGTGCCCCGCCACTGATATTAATACAGGCTATTAGCAGGCCGTGACATCATCAGTCATCACCCACCGCCGCACAGACAGGAGGACGTGACATCATCATCTATCACGTCGTGGCTGCAAGCACAGCGGGAAGTGACATCATCACTCATAAACACACTTGTGCAGATATGAGACGTGACATCACTAATAATCCATCATCGTTCGGACAGATGTGACATCATCAATCATAACCCACTGCTGTGTAAACAGTAGATGTTACATCATCGCCAATTAATTGCCCCCAAGAGGAATTTTATTGATCAGTGAAGCATTTTCTCAAATGAAATACTGATTCAGCTACAGTACAGCAGATATAATTCAGGGCTGCAACTGATGATTATTTTCTTTGATTAATCTATCAATTATTTTTTAGTCTAACTGATTGATCATTTAGTGGATAAGCTAAAGTGATCACAGTCCAAAATGGTGTCTTTAAATTGCTTTCTTAGTCTGAGCATCAGCCAAAAAACCCACAGTATTAATTTTATAATGATATGAACAGAGAAAAGGAAGACAATCTTAGTGATCTTAGTGAAGCTGGAATCAGACAGTGTTTGGGGTTTTTATTGGATAAATGACTTGTAATATCTGCACAACTGACAGTCTTCAAAGCAGGTGCAAAAGGAGGAAATATAACCTAAATACAAAAGAGAAACTGCATGCAGACGATGCTGTGACTGGTTACCTCAGCTGTATGGACGTACCTGTTGGTATTTTCTATTGCATGTTGGCTTGCATTGATGGAGGTCATTTGTTAACCAGTGTTGCCTTGCAAGATAATGATGTGATTGGTTAATTGGATTCATGTATTGATTGTCTCCATCTGTGTAGGGATCATTAGGGAGTGTCTTATCTTGTGGTCCGACGATGTCTGAAAGCTCAGCAGCATTATGAGCTGTTCAGGGCACAGCAGCGTTTGCATCAAGTTTCTGTTTTGTACTTGATAAATGATTAAAATGATTAATTGATCGTCAAAAGTATGAGAATTTTCTGCCCGCCGACTCATCTTTTTAGCACAAATATCACTGTTTCTCAGATAGGCAGTTCTCCAGTATTCATTCTTATGAAAACTGGTTGCTCATTTTAATGTAAATGTATCCAGAGGGTGGCGATTCAGCGGCAGTTCGATTTAAATTCTATGATAGCGCTGCCCTTTCCTGCAGCCATGAGAAGCCTGGGCGCCGGCCTCTGTACGCTTTTAGGGAGACATCTGAGATCGGATCACAAACCCTGCATCGCGACCTTGACAATACAGGGCAGAAATGCCAATCTGACAGCATTGTCAGTATCTGGGGAACGACTGACAGACTCTGTAATGCAGTTAGAGCAGGAGAGTAACAGCGACAGACAGCAGTGACAGAAGAAGAAAAGGAGGGGCAGGCCAGAAGCAGATGGAGACAAATGATAGCCGGGAACGAAGGGGGACCTAGAGAGAGAGAGGAGGGGATGAGGGCGAGCGAGGACCCATGCGGAGAAAAAAGGGGATAGATGGATGGATAGACTGAAGCTGGAGATTAAAAGAGAAGAAGAAGGCAGATGGGATGGTACCAGAGTGGGAAAAGAGACAGAGGGAAGTTTGCTGGCATGATGTCGGCCTTTCTTACCGTCGGAGGGACTGGCATAAACCACAGTGTTCACCACTCTGCCAACGTCCCAACCAGGATGCCAAGTACCAACAACAAGAGGCTGCAGTATGTTCACTGTTCCACCTGGCAGCACCGAAATAATCTGAAACATTTTCAGATAAATAAATACCTGTTTTGCTTCTCTCTGTCGCTAATTGCAATAAGCACAGCAGTGATTGAACCTATATCTGCTTCATAAAGCTTTTCCATTGTCTGCTGTAAACACTCGCTGTCTGGTCGCTCTTTCCTGCTGCACAGGAAGTGATGCGTTTCGACTTTGTTTTCAATAAACAGAAGAACTGGGTAGTTAGAATGAGCAGCGATAGCCACCATGACTGAACAGACAAAGAAAAGAGAAACTCAAACTCCACTGACAGGAAATCCAAGTCCCGCCCCCACACTGTTTGATTGACAGGTGATCTTGCAGTTAAAACCCTTTAGCCTAGTCTTGTATCCGAATTGTGTCGAGACATGATTTAGCTGGATTACATTTACATCGACATTGAAATGCGTCTCCAGTAAACACATTAAAATTGGATTTATTTTTCCCTCGCCAAAACTCAGATTACCATGCATGTCACTTCCACTC
The DNA here is from genome assembly GCA_900302535.1 of Neoniphon sammara. Lineage (NCBI taxonomy): Eukaryota > Metazoa > Chordata > Actinopteri > Holocentriformes > Holocentridae > Neoniphon > Neoniphon sammara. The sequence goes on along the minus strand of OMKZ01051335.1, from coordinate 4,467 downwards.
GTTTAAGATTATGTCCTTTAAAAATACACCAGTGCCCTGACAAAGCCTTTTTTTGTCTGATACATGTCGCTGTCTGTGCTGCCTGTTGGATTTGCGTGCGCTTCTTTGTTGGATGTGCCTGCAAAAGTTTACTTCCATTTCCATAATTGCTAATGCGGATTGGAAAAGATGCATTTTTGCTCAGTTGTTTTTGTGGCCAAATGTGTCTGATCACATCCAGAGGTGTTTGCGGTGACTGCTGTCTCTAGAGATTTGTGGTTTGTCGTCTCCTAATGCAATTCTCAAATAGATTCTGTGGTTCTGATCTGACTGAAGTGATCATTTTTGTCGTAATGTTTTGATTGCTATGCTAGCACAATCACAATCTAATCTCGATCATGCATAATGGTTAAGGAAGTTTTTTTTATGCAACTGCTTCATTGTGGAGTTATTGGAATGACATGCAGCAAAGGGCCGGAGCTGGAATTGTTTTGTGCTTTACCAAGTGAACCATGTAAACGCCCTGAAAAAAAAAGACTTAAACATTTAGTCCAGACGGTATTTAGTCCAGATTGATCCTCACATCACACAGGCTAATCCAGGAGTGATTCCATTCTTGAGATATAACCGTATAACCCAGCAGATTGTCTCACCACCAGCTAATCAGCGATGACGTACTCACCTTCCTGCTGTTCATCTGCTGACCCTCCTCCACCCTCACATGTGGATGGCGTGCTAGATTATAAAAGATGCCGTGTGCTGATTGGTTGAGGTCAAACATGTAGTGTAGCATCTTTCTCTGCTATTACATGGCAAGAATTTATGTCAATATGAAACCTGGATCTGACTTATAGTCCATCGTGATCAACAGAGATCCTGTCGTCTGATCTCAGCTTCAGATACCTGGAAACTGGTGCTATCCCCCCTCCATCCCTCAATACCCACTGCTGCCTCGCTAATGCCTCCTTCTGATTGGGGAGAAACGGGGCTGCCCTCCCCTTATCCTATTAAGGGGAAAAAAAAAAAGAATCAGCTCCAACCTGGAAAAGCTTTTTGTCTCTTAGTTGCCTCAGGGAGGGAGGGAAAGAGCGAGAGAAAGGAAGGCGAGGTAAGAAAAAAAAGAAGTGAAAAAGTCAAAGTGATGAATGAGGAAACTGGAGAGCGAAGTGGAAGAAAGAGGCAGGAGGTGGAGGAGAAAGAGCGCACACACCAGTTTCCCCTCCCCTCTGGTGTGATGCTTTAGTGGCTGCTACATTAGCCTCGTTAGATATGCAAAGCGGCCCAATTAGCAGCACAGTGTGCAGGAAGTGACACGTTCCACCTGAAGAAGCCTCGAAACAGAAGCGGTGTTCACAGCCAGCAATAAATCATGTCTACGTGTGTGTGTGTGTGTGTGTGAATGACAAAAATACTCTTAATAGGTATGAGGAATGAATAAAAATCACCTGAATTTGTTGAGATGAATTCGGCCCTCGCTCCAGACAAACGTCCATCCTCTCAATGTGTTAAATCTGCAGGATTTTCTCACCAATATATTGCTGTGAGATCGGTGAAAATGTGACTCGTGCAGACAAACGGCGGCTCCAGTGATCCTCTTCTTGGTTTTGATTTGTTTTTTCCCCATTTTGGGGGCTGTGGGAATATTTCCGGTGAAATCCCTTCCTTCCGCCAGACTGGTGGGCATCAAATTCAACAGGAAGGGGAAACAATGAAAAGGCTTTTTTTAAAAAGCGGCTCCAATGGCTTAAAAATACAGCAGGTTATTTCATTTGACAGACACTGAATCAGATTATCTTCCAAGGAATGAAGGCGTTATTGAAAACCTGCATAGAGCAATCCGACATTCAGCCCACACTCCAATTTCAGACGTGTCAGTCTGTAAAACCTGCAGTAAAAACCTGCCTCATCTTGTCCTCTGGAAGACCTAAATTAACCTCTTCCACTCTGCTGGGCCTAATGGGGTTCATCATTACAAATACATGCTACTCTGCTGAAAAATCCCAGTGGAGATCCCAAGGTGATGGAGCTTCAATGAAGCTGCAACCCGCAGATACACAATATGCATGTGACATAGAAAAGATGTTTTTTTCTAACTTTGAAGCTATTTAAGGGGAAATTTGAGGAGAAATCAGAGTTCAAGGGGTTGAATGTGGAATCTAAATGATATTTCAGAGGGTTTTCCATCCGTAAGGCACACAATATCAGGTTTTAAAATCTTTAATTTAAAAAATATTTGAAATCCCGTATTGGTCAAACCGCTCTGTCACTTCTCTCTACACAGTGTTCATTTGTTTTAGTGGCCAGTTATTTCCAGCATCAGCACATTTTCTCATCCTTTCTCCCTCTCTCTTCCCTTCCCCCCCAGGTGCTGGTCTGGCACACTCGCACAGAGAAACCACACCTTGGAAATGAGCCCAAACACCGAAAGGACACCGTGGTCATCGAGGTCTAAAGAGGAAAACGGAGGAAAATTGCGACTACGAGCCGCTTCAGGCTGCCTGTCACCTCTGGGCTGGGACTCGTGACAGAAACTCTCTTCCCTCATGAACTTGGATAAAACCGTCTGCCCGTGTCGGATGAGGACGACCGTGAGCAGCTGCATGATTCAAGACTTTTCCGCCGTCTGTGAAACTTGTTTTGTGAGGACTGGGCGGCGCTGAGTAGTACTTCGGTTTACAAACTGGGAGGATTTTGACTCTCTTCATTTCACCTGCCCAAGGCTTGCTGATGTAAAAACAAACAAGAACAAAAAAAAATGTAAAAAAAAAAAAAGTTGTTGGACTTAACGGTGCTATGTGTATCATTTTTTAACATCAATATGTCACTGTCAAATTAAATGCGATACCTTGGTATATTTACTGTAAACAAATGAGTCAACTGTCAGCCCCCCCCCCAGCACTGGTGTTGTTAGCGCTCGTTTTTCTCCATATTAAGACCACATTTCCCATCAGCCCCGTTGCTTCCTGTCACCCACCTTCCCCTTCCTGAAGAGGATCAACATGTTGGAAGTGATTTTTCCATCTGCCTTTCGGTCCTTCCACCATCTGCCAGAGACTCTGAAAGCTTAACGGTACATTTTCACGTCTCCACAGCCACGCAACGTTCTGCCTCTCACTCGTTTTCTAAGCTAACAGGCAACATCGGTCTGCAATCCCATGCATTGAATTCTGGGATGCAAGCGGAGCAAGACATTGAGAGTGTTTGAAATTTGCTTCTCAATTTGTATAGACTTTAGCATACTGAACTTTATTCAAATGATAACCAAAATCACACTGGGTGGATGCATTGCTAACTCTAAATCCACCAAACTAGGCAAGGTCAAACCAACACGAAACAAGAATAACTACAAGGTAATTTTCTCAAATATATGCAGCCAGCAACTCTGATGGACTGTTTTTATATTAAAAAGACATCGTTTGTGATCATATGTCGTTATTCCGTTTAATTTACATATAAAAATACATGAGAGAATGTGGAGATGTTTATTTACTAAATGATGGAACGTACGAAGGGTATGGCACAAATAAAACTAAAAAAAAATAAACATTGTTTAAGGCGGGTCTGCCATGTTTGTTCATGTTTATTCATTTGAAACCCAGGAGGCAGAAACATAAAGTCGGAAATTATCACTTTACTTCCTTGACTTTTTCGCCCCCTGGTCACCAACAAAGCCACGCTCCTCGCTCTTGCTTGCAGTGACGTGAAAATGTACCGTTAGCTCTGTTTTTGCTCTGGAAGAACAGCGCCCTCTTCCTGTTTTAAAGCAGCACAGCAGATTTCCTGCCTGATCCCACCTGCCGGTCACCAGTGCAACCGAGAGGCTGACAGAGGCTGGAAATCTTCTCCTTGATGGTCTCATTTGTTTACGGTAATTACACTAATGCCTCAGAGTTAATGTGATAACGATTATGCGGCACCTTGTAAATCACCCTGAACTGTTCCTACCTTACTCTGATCTGTAATGCACTGCTGTGACCTCCGCCACCTTCTGCGGGCTGCTCTCAATCTGCAAGTATGTGATCCGGTTCAAAATGGCTCCTCCTCTGAAGCAGCAAGGTTACCTCTCCTGACAAGACGCCATCAATAACGTGGAGTCTGAGGGGCCGAACAACAAAGAAAACTCGCCTCACAAGAAAATGCACCTTCAGGCAGGAGGATATAAACGGACCGTATTGATCAGATGGAATGTAAACATCAGACACACTGCTGGTTTCACAGCTAAAATGACAAGAACCATTTATCCAGCGGATTCTAACAGCGTCTGAAGGTTAGGAGGGACTGGAACATGTGTAGGTGTTTGAATGTATAGTTAGGTGTAAGTGCACACTGGGAAATAAATAAAAAATAAAGTAAATAAAAAGAAAGAAGAAGAAAATAAAAAGTGGACCAAATCCTGGAGGACAACTTTTATTCCTCTTGTAAAACTTGGAATGGAAAAAAAAAGGTGAACAAAACGAATAAAATCCTCAAAAGATAAAACCTTTACAG